>PYFS01002802.1:0-113068 GCA_003671545.1 Ophiognomonia clavigignenti-juglandacearum | reverse complement strand
GCCAGGGAAAACCCGTTTGGTGTTCAGGGGCCCCCGTTCGGGGGGTGGGGGGGGGTTGGGGAGGGGGAGAGTTGGTTTTCAAGGGGTTCCATAGTTAAAAAAAAAAAAAAAAAAAAAAAAAAAAAAGGCAGGGCATTGACTCGCGTGGCATGTTGACCGGGGCTTCCATGCTCTGTTTGAGGTTCCCCATGTTCCTTGCCAAGCCCGAGGTTGCTCGCCGATTTTCTCAGGGTCTCCAAACTTGTAATGATGCGTTCCGGTGCATTCCTTGATATGCTCATCAATGATCAGACACATTGATCAGAACAAAGCAGCACTGCACAGCGAATTGAATACCGGGGCCAGGAAGGCGGCAGACCGGCCGAAATACGCGGTTCGTTTTGTGTACTGTATGTTTCGACAAAACAAACGCTGCCCGGCTGCTTCGTCTTTGACAGCAGGCTGCCTGGCGGGCCGAGTAGCCTCACCAACGGTGGTCGTATGTCTCAGCATTGTACGGAATCCTGTAATTTGTATTTCTAAGGACGGGTAGCTACGGTAATCAGCGTCAGGCCCTACCGCCAGCCCATGTCGTTGTCAAGCGGTCTACGGTCCAAGTCACATCTGCGCACCCCCCAAACATCCCGCCACTCAAAGTTGGTGAAAATTTGTTATTGGCTGCGCAGGTATGACTGGAGCCGCTTGGGTGTTCACCAAAGACCTGCAGCTGCAGCTACGAATTCAGTACGAACTACTCCATACGTTGGCACTACCTACGCATGCGGCAGGCAGCGGGACTATCTGTTGCTGGCCGCGTGTCAAACGGCGCGTTGCCTTTGTTTGTGCTGTAGGAACAGCGAACGGCCAGGAGTGATTTGCCCCACAGACGCACGGTTCAGCAGAGCTTCCCCAGCCCGCGCGTTGGTTGGGCTGTCTGCTTCGACCAGACGTTGAAATGGCCCCTTGACTCTGCGGGCGCCCGTCCGGCCACATTTGTATCTGCTTTGTTGTAGTGATGGAGAAAGCAGCCCAGCAGCCATGACCATTTGTGAGTACCACGCGTTGCCTATTTGCCGGACTCAACAATGAAATTGTAAGCGAGCGACCGGGAAGGGCATTTCCAGTGGATCCAGTGCATTCTTCAGCAGACTGTCCTGAGCGTCACCGAACGTCTGCGCCGCAATATACGTAATGTCTCGACGTGGCACTCGTGTCTACGGTACTGTGAGCCTAGGCTGCCTGGAATGCTTGGGCGGCTTCTGCTTCCACAGGAGGCGTCGGAAGTTGTTTCGAATTGGAATGGGCAGGCGCGGTAATAAGACGCACACTATGCGATGCGCGTCGATGATTCAAAGGGTGTGCAGACTCTGATGCAGATCCATGACAAGGTCGAGGGCAGCGAGTGGCATGGCAGCCTGCCTGCCAGGGCTTGACCTGCCGGCTGCCAACGGCGCAGCGGCGCTGGCTGGTCTTGACGGATTGCATCCGAAAAGATGCCGACCTGGGTGTTCGATGGTCGGTCGATAAGAGTGAACAGCAAGTTGAACAATAAAAGTGGCACCCAATTGGCTAAGGCGGGAATCAGTTGACACGAAGTACTGGCGGTCAGGCGGTGAGAGTCGAGTCGAGGGGGCAGCCGCCATTTCCTTGCGACCGAGAGAGTCAAGCGGGAATTTTAGTGTTTGGCGACTGGAATGCCATTGGTGGTTGTGTGGCAGTTGGGAGTTCAAGTTTGCGAGGCCCGCCAAAGGAGCCCCGCAAAAAGCGTGGATTACGGACTGCACGGATCTGACTGGCAAGATTGATGGGAAACAGGCCCTGTCTCGTCCATGACCTCAGAGCGCCCCGTGCAGATATACATAGCTCACAGAGGACGGAGTACTGCGAATCAAAGTACTGTGGTACAGTAGCGAAGCTGCGCCCCGGTACATGTCCTATGGGCGTGGAGCGTGGAAGGCTGGAAGCTGCATCCTGAAGACCTTTGCGGAAACGGTGGAGCAGGCCCACAGGCCCACAAGCCATGCGTGATGGTGGGTCTTTGCCCAGGTGGAGCAGGAGGCGGGCCTCTTCCTGCCCAATGCTCGTAACTTACCCCTGGCCCTGGTTGCATTGCCGAGTCAAATCATACTGTCCAGATTCCAGCAGCGAAAAAAATTAAAAAAAAAAAAAATTGCAAACTTGGGACTTCGATCTTGGAATGCTGGGATTATCACCATTTGACTCCGGCTGACACGACCTCGAAAACTTTGAAGGGAATATTGTACTAGTAAGTGGCAGGTGCAGCTGCTGTCATGAATGCTTACTTGCCTACTCCGTATCTCCGGAGTGGCTCCAGAGCTACCTAGGTACTTCCTAGATATATACGGAACGCGCGACGATGATACTGTAGTACTTCAATGTTCAGCAGCAAAGACGCTTGTGCTTCCGTGCCAACGGGTGTCGCTCATCGCTTCAAAAGGGTCGTGATACTGAAGCATTATTTACCTAGGTATTCAAGAAGGTTGCAGTGGTGGGGGTCGGGAGAGGGGGCAAGTGAGAGTCGATCGTTAGGCTCCTTCCCAGATTAGCGCGTTCTGTGATACTGTACGGACCGACGGAGTACGGAGTATGCTCCGTTCCATTCTTGGTTGGTGGTCGAATACGGTCGCGCAGAAGCATCATCATCATCGTCACCCGTCATCATCACAACCATCACGATCCATCTCACAATACTTCCCTCACCTCTCCGCCTCTCTCCTCTTGTTCCCTTCCTCTTGTCAGCAGTGGAGCCCTCCTTCGTCTAGTCTCCCTGCCGCATGGGCAGTGGGAAGCGATCTGGCCGTTACAACGACAAGTCACAACCAATTGATTTTGGTGTCGCCTGCGTTCAAGATCCCGCAGCACACGCTGCCATAGCCATTATCATTGCGAACTCGGCTTGCCTTGCACTGTCTATCAATTGTCCTATTGTCATGCCGATCTGAATAGGACCTGGATCTGTGCCTTTGCTGCTTGTACGGTCCATTATTCACAGCCTTTGGTAGCGGAGAGGCAGACAGACGGTTCTAGTGCCAAGCTGGAATCTTCCACAACATACCACACAACGCGCACAAAACGACGGTTATTATGATTTTGTTGCTCGTGCTATGACCTGAACAGCTGCACCTCTAACAAGTAAGCAACGTGCAACGCAATACAGCACCAGCACTCCGCCTTTCCTACTTCCTACTTCATCATTCATCGAAAAGCTCCGTCACTTCCCGATTTTACGCGTCAACTCTTTCGCACCAGCTGCTCAAGTTGTCCAAAACGTTCAAAACGGTCCCCGACGGAAAACGGGCCAACATTGTCTACTGTATTCAAAGGGCTCCGTACCGCGCACAATTACATACTGTACTGTGTACAGTTCAGGTTAGTACGGATTCACTCTTTTGCCCGTATTTATCCCATCGTCGTCATATACCACTGTTGCCCACCACTACCGCCGCCACCACCACCACAAAGTACCAATGGCAACCGTTGTCGGGTCACCAGCCCAGAGCCAGACGGCCTGACGGCAAACACGGACTTGCCCTTGGTTCATCTCGGCGCGGGACAGTGTGGCTGCGCGGTCTGCCGTGTGGTAATTTTACTGCTTCGCGAGGATCCACCACCCTCTGTTTGGGCCCTTGCGACCCTGGCGACCCAGACCCAGGGACCCTGTCAAGTGTCATGTCCTTCCCATGCCATGGCCCGTTTGTCTGGGACCCCCAGTGGGAATGCTGGACTGGGGCCCTTTTCGCCCTTGATGAGGTTTCTTGGGAGTTGGGACTGGGGACTTGGGACGACCTGCATGTCGAAAGTCGCCTCCTGCCCCGTGGTTTTTGGCTTCCTTGCAAGTTCCTGCTGGCCCGGCCACCCTGGTCCGTCCCATCGATTCAGGCCTTTCCCGCTACAAATCTCTACCACACTCGAGACTCGGCTCTCCTGCGCTTCCGGCCTTCTCTTACCCAACCCAAATCCCTCATACTCGCCTCATTTCATTTCCCATCCTTTTCCTCACCTCACCCTCATCCTCACCACACCTTCTCCCTCCCCTTCCTCGCCCTGAGAGTCACCTGCCAAATTGTTGACCTGGACACGCCTCGTCCTCGTCTCGGCTCTTTCGCGACTTGTCCTTTGTTTCTTTTTTTCGCCCACGAACTTTGCGGCAGCGAAGAACGATTCCGGCAGAACGACATTCCTACAGAGTCTTTCCCGGTTCATCCTCCTGCCCTCGAGTCGTGTCTGAAAGTCCTCCAGTCTCACTCTTTTGTTTTTCTTGCGCACCCCCCCGCCATTCCGCGCTCATCAACCTCACGCAAACCCAATCACTCAAATCACAACACCTTTAGTCTGCTTTTGCTCGACGCAATCACAGCTCGAAGGTTGTTGTGTGTGCGTGTGTGTCAGAGTCAAGGCACGGACTTGACATACCGTTCTTGTTTACACGGTACTGACTCTCAAACCTGCAGTCGTGCATAGACAATTCCTGTGTCTTTGCCGATTCCGCTCAACACAAGACCGCTCTGCTGCTCGATTCAGTTCGCGCAAGCAAACCACCTTCACCTACACGCTTGACGACAACCTGCCGCCTTTGGAACAGAGCCCACGCTCTCGACTCGACAGTTAAATTCCATTGCACGACCAACATACACCACCATCCCTACGGACTTCAATATCCTTAGGACTTCTTATGGCGGCAGCATCAACTTAACTCACCACCTCTTTCTCCTTGCCTTGCCCTTTCGACGTCTCAGCCTTGGAACTTGGTCACCCGCCAGCAAATCAGCTCTCTCTCATCCAGCTGCTGCCTACACTCCAGGTGCTCGAAGCAGATCGGCTCCCTCTTCCCTACAGGCAACCTACTTCATCCACTCTCCTGAACCTACTCCGCCCAAGATGCCTAGCGGTGGTGTCTGCGCTCACCTCGACTATGAGGTCGATATGATGGCCGAATACATCGCCGAGATGGCGGTCGAGCTGGTCACTCCTCGTTCCGCCATTTCCGGTGCCTTTCGCAAGTTCTGCTCGCAGGTCTTGTCCTCCACACGCCTTCCCAAGACAACCATCCTTCTCGGCATGAACTACCTCTCTAAGCGAGTCAACGGTCTCAAGATGGCTGGCCCCTTCCACCCTCACGAAGGTCAGGTCTGGCGCATGTTGACCATTGCCCTGCTTCTCGGCAGCAAATTTCTCGACGACAACACGTTTCAGAACAGATCGTGGTCCGAGGTCTCGGGCATCCCCGTCGCCGAGCTGAACAAGCTGGAGTCTGAGTGGCTGGTTGGTATCGATTGGAAGCTGTTCGTTAACCTCGATCAGTCCGAGGACTACAACGCCTGGCTGGCCAACTGGAGTGAGTGGGTTAGCCGCAAGAAGATGGCCCAGACTCTCGCTGCCCGCGACAGGCTGTCTAGCCTGGCTCCCATTCAGACCGATCTCAACCGCGGGGCTCGTGGCCAGACGTACGACATTTGGCGCCAGCAGCAGATTGCAGAGTATGAGCGTTACGAGCGTTCCAACAAGCTCAATGATGCCAGCTGGAACCAGTACTCGGCAGGTCCATGGCCGACCGCTCCTCTCACTCCACCGGACTCTGGATACGGTACGCCCGAGTATCCTGCGTCAGCCACATCAGGCTTCGGCTTCTGGGATTGGCAGGCTCGCCCTCTTCCGAACAAGATGGCCGGTGTCCCGGGTGGACAGCTATACTTGTCTCGGCACAATCCCAACCCTGTGCCCAAGGCTTCTCACCAGCCTACTCGCCACGCTCCCTACCCTTACTACCACGGGCAGAACATTTGGGAGATGAACGCGGGCGAGTGCAACTGTGCTAACTGCACTGGGACCCTTGGCGCGGAGTTTCAGCAACACTTTATGCCAACTCCTGCCTACGGACAGGCCGTTCATGGCTGAGAGTGGTCTCGCTCATCTCGAGTCTATGTTGATGGTGATCAGCCCCATCTGACAATTTCAAAAAGAGTCGCATTACTTGCAGATTCGACATGTTGGTCCCCGCCTGAGTGGGCGGCCAGCACATTTGCACGGAGTTTTTTCCCTTCTCGCATTGCGCACGGTCACGGATTAAAAAAAAACGATACACTTTTGCATTCAGATACCCCGACGAGTTTCAGCACGGCCTATTCAATCATCTCGGTTCTCCCGCCCAAGCTCGACAAGGCGCAGCTCACAAGCTGAGAGCTACTTGGGAACATGGTATTGCGTGGATGGCCAATCCAGCATGCGCCTGTGGGGTGGCAATGATGGAATCGCTACGGATTTGTTTAATGATTGATTTCTTCTATTTTTCTGTTTACGGTTATTCGGTTTCGAACCACGGCTCGGTTGCGACTTCATTCACATCGGCGTTGGTGGATTTACATACCAGGTTTCTTTTCGGTGGTGGCTGTATCAGAAGTGGTCCTCTGATTACGAAAAAAAGATGGATGCTCCCAAATCCGGGAGGCTCAAGAAAGGTACTGCAGGTTTGGCAAAGCAGCCGGCGCATCCCCGTGAAGGATATTACGACAAAACGCTCACCGGCTACTTCGGGAACGACGAGAATCCAGGAATGGCCAATAAGACAAAATCTACACACGCGCGTTCAGGTCTACCTTCGGTCAACGCTTTCATCCACGCAGCGTCATCGTCCTGTACTGATCTCGCGAATGACGGACGTCTCTGGTTGACGAAGTTGTGGGCACGAACCAAAGGTGGTGCGACTTTCATGTGCTGGTGGGCTGGGCAGACACAGGTTGTTTGGGGAAAAAGTTTCGTTGCGGATTCGCTTTGTTCGCTGTCTTGGTTTTGACACTCGTTGGCCTTGGTTTCCTGCTGGTGGTTTATGATGCCTTTGTTTTTCTTGATTTTCTCAACCCCATACCCCTTCGCCTCGAGTGGCATGTACCTTGTCGACATGATCTTTTCTTCCTTTCTACCCTTCTTTTTGCCTGAGTTTGGAACCGGTGGTGACCCGAGGCTCGATACTGTTCTAGGACACTGCTTTGCACTGTACACACACCCTCCTGTTTCGGTACACACGGCATGGCACAATTGTTTAGAGGATATCCCTTTGATTGGCATTTATAGAAGGCGGTGGTATAGCCTATCGTTTCAGGGCCTGTTTCCTAATATTTTCCTTGTGTTTATCTTTTTCTGGACGGGAGGCGGAGCACACCTTGCACAGTCCATACCCACGACGCGACGAAGGTTTTTCGAGAGAGGGTTCTCAAGACGGCATGAACAAGTAAAAAAGTGGCCTTGTGTTGGCACAAAAAGAAAGAAGCTACATCTTGAGGTTCAGGCCGGAAAGGTTCAGGACACAAGGCTGGGAAGGACAAATAAGTGGGAACATGAGGTTCCCTACCACCAAGTTGCTCCGATCAAAACATTTGGGAAGCTTTCTGATCAATACGGCCCCTGAATCAGGCACAGAGATTTTCCAGTTGCGAGTAGGACGGCTGGAGACGGTGGCCGCGTAGTAGACCTGCCCAAATTCGCAGATTACACAACAGTGGGCATAGCGTAGTGCAGCGCAGCGCTTGTCATCATAACTATAGTGAAAATGAGGATATTGCTATGGCAATCTGAACATATCAAGTCCCAGTGAAGCGAATCTGATCGTATTCTACTCTCTTGATGGTTTATAGGGGTCTCTATGTACAGGCACAGTAAGCCGGCTAATTAAAAGTACCTGCTACCACACTTGCAAAACCTATGGCTTAGCCAATCAGAATGCTCACTTCGCCCCATTTTTCACCTTTCCTCACAAGACAGACAGACACTTACAATATCAACAACGAGCATCGACGACATCAACTGACGGTAACGTGATTCTCCACCACAAAAATTACGTCTAGCCTAGTATTAGACTCGCCTCGAACCGTTTTGTCGGCGATTATTTCGAGACGACCAAGAATCCCCCGGCTCTCGCCATGAGCTCACGCTTCGTCTCGACCGGCGCCATCGACGTCGAGACCGGGGACGCGGTCCCGGTCACAGCGCAACCACAGCCATCCGCCCCGACGGACAATAAAAGCGCCGAGTGGGCCGCCGTGCAAACACAACTCGAAACAGAACGACAGGCCCGTGAAGCAAAGCGCAAAGCAGAGATGCAGGGCGAGCATGGCAAGTCGCTGTTTGAGGTGCTAGAGGCCAACAAGGCAGCCAAACAGGCTGCTTTCGAGGAAGCGTGGGCCACCCTTCTTTCTGATTTTCATCCCTTTGGGATGTCTTGGAGACCTCGCCTGTTTAAGGGGAGAGACAAGATAACAAAGCTGACCGGGTGGGAGTAGAAACAAAATCAGCAACCAGTTCCGTTCGTTGGATGAGAACGAGATTGGATTCTTAGAGGAAGTGGAGCAGCGCAAGCGCGAAGAGGAAGCGCGGGTGAGGCGGGAGACGGAGGAGGGACTGCGGGCGTTTCGAGAGGCAAGGAAAGGGGAGCTGGCATACGCAGAGGAGGAGGAGGGAGCAGATGGCGGTGGGTGGAGGGTGGGAGGCAAACGGAAGCGGAGGAAGGTGGAGGTTGAAGGAGCTGAGGCGGGCTTGGGCTTGTTGAAAGGGGTCAAGAGGAGGTCTAGTGGCGGCACTGCTGGAAAGTCTGGCAACCTGAATGGGAAGGATGACAGCCAGAGCCCAAGGCAAAATAAGGCTGTGGACAAGGCCGAGCCAGCACATGGGAAGGAGATTGCCCCAGCCCCTGCTGTGAGAACACAGGAACCAGCCGCAGCGGCACCGATAACAGCAGCATCGAAACCCAAGTTGGGCCTGGTGGATTACGGCTCAGATGATGACAGCGATTGAGGGATGACAGGTGGAGAGGGACATGGCAGGGCTGTCACCGAGGCGGGCTGCTTTTGCTGCGGACATGTGCCGGTCGTTGTCTCGTAATACTGCTCACAATAGGTCCCAATACCAGTTTTCAACAGACCAAAACGCACAGACAAGTTCCTGAACCACTGATGCTTATATCATAAACCAACCAACCATCTATAGCCTGGAGTTGAGATCCGCCAACAAATACACCTTTTAGCGACCACTACAAAACGCCAGGTGATGCGAATATATACAGGAGGGAGAGCCCGCCGCGTACCCCTAATCGTACACGTCAGCAGCAGTCAGTTTTGCCAGCCTTGAACCCATTACTAGATGGAGATATCCGGCCGGACTTGCTAGAGATCCATCGTGCGCCACCAAGTGGCACCAAGATCTACTCCACCTCTCCAACATTGGGTATCTTGTCCTTCTTGTCAAATATGCTCGCACCCCATCGCCACAAGCTCCTCAGGCTGCCTTTGATGACGCCCTCGATCTCCTCCTCTGGCACGACCACTTGCCGCGCGCGCTGCTCATCCTCGGGCTGCAGCTCAAAGCGCCGCATGCGCACAGCCAACCGCTGATCGAGCACCACAGGCTTGGGCCATATCTTTTCCTTCTTGAACATCGGCGCCGCGGCATTCATGCTCGAGTCGTCTGTCAGCTCGCTGCCAGGCGCAGTCGCGGAGGCATCGTTGCCGGCGGCGCTTGGCCCGTTATGTGTGACGGCATCCTCTTCCGCCTCGGACTTCCAGACGCTCTTGACCCAATTTCTCTCCTCGTGTGCCAGCGCGGCCTGCTGCTCCCACTGCTGATTGAGGCTGGTGGCCTCTACTTCAGCAAGTTGTTTGTACTCCCGGTATGTGCACAGGCATGCGGCGGCCACCTCGCGACCTATATCATCGGCCAAGTATCTCCTAGTCAGGAACCGGTAGAGCCGTGTCGGGGTGTTGAGGAAGCCAAGGATGTGCGGGAACGGTAGGGGCGTGGAAGGTGCCAGCTCGGTGGGTATGTGAATTGGCAGGTGTGCAGCCGCATAGTCATCGACCGAGTTGTAGGGCTTCGGCTGGGGCGGTCGCTTGGGCTTGCTCTCTTCGCCCTCGGCAACTTGGGGCTCTGGATCTGGTTGGGCATGCGGTGGTGCCCTTAGCGGTCCCAGCCAGCCCTCGTGCAAACCGCGGATGTACTCCTTCCACGTATTCCTCCCAATGACGATATCGCCCCTCACGCCGTCATATTCCGCAATTCCATGCTCCCGTCGCCACTTTTCAATGTGCTCCTCTGTGGTGGCCAGGTCCTTCTCGTCAATAACCTCGTCTTCTCCCTCGGCGCGTCTCCGCCTCTTGCGTACTTCCTCGGCCACCACGGCTCGGATGTCGCCTTGTTGGCGGCCTTGGCGGAACTCCCAGTCCAGGCCGCTGGCAGCCAGCACGGGCTTGACGTACTCGCGGAAGTGATCCTGGGCGACGCGCAGGCCGTCACCGGGCGGGGCGGCGAGGTAGATGGTTAGCTTGCGCGGCATGGCGGAGGGATTGGCGTTGGGAAGAGGTTCTTTGGCGAGGTGGGCGATGGAGGCGGCCCAGCGGGCCGTGGCACGCCGCTTCTCGCGGCGATCATAGACAATGGCGGCGGTGAGGGAGCCTGTGAGAGTCCAGAAGATGAGCCAGTTGCGGGAGGGGAGCTTGCGCGGGAGGGCAGGAAGACCCATCATCTTGAGGGCGGGGTTCTGAGTCGGTTTTGGGGGTTGAGGAGTGGAGGTAGCTGAGACAGATGGAGGAGGGGGAGTCTGAGGTTGAGGCTGAGGCTGAGGAGCAAATTATGTCAGTTTGGTCATGAGTGCATCATGAAGAGTGCGGTCGTAGGTAGGTGGTACTATACTGGTGTTGGGCCCGAAGGTGCAGCTGGGGGAGTGGGTTCAGCCATACTGGCTGGGCTGATAGAGAGACCAAGCTCTAGTAGGCCTGTAGGCCTATAACTCTACACTTAAGAGTGGTTGGAAGAAAGCCAAGGGCAGCAAGATATGGAGATGTTTTTGATGTTGAGGTATAGAATTTGACTAAAGTCATTGTGCAGTGCGCAATGCTGCATTTCGTAGCTTCCCAAAAAAAAAATCGCCGATAAGACAGTTGATAAGGGATGCCCCTATCCCGGTAGGCACCTAAGCGTGTACCAAAGTTTGTACCTAGGCAGGTACTAAGTAGGTAGATACCTGGATACCTACTTAGGTAGGTACCATATTCCCCCAGTTCGTTCGTGTGCCTACCTTCCTTGTTAACGCCTAGAAACTCTACTTGCCCTACTACTACCTTTGCCCAAGCACAGTGCTCCAGAAATTCCGAACACTTTCTTTCTAGCGCTACTGACCCTATAATATAGAAGGGTTAGGAGAATTATAGGTCCTCGTGCTATTAAAGCTTTAGGTAGTGTTAGCGGTAAATACCGTTGAAGGTTCGAATCTGTATACGGTATAGCATCACAAGCAGCGACTCAAATAAACCTCACGACCGTCAATAAGGGCTCCTGAGCACACGAACGAACTTGGGGTATATTGTACCTAGGTATACCTATACCTACGTAGGTTGTACCTATTTTTCACTACCTAGGTATATCTTAGCAGCACCTATCTTCCCAGACTGGCTGCTAGGTACCTAGGTAGGTACACATCTGCTTGAACTGCAATAAGATATAGCTTATATATACAGAGGTATAAAAGAATAGAACTGTGAAAGATGACAAGAATTGACAGGTTCCAAGGTTGGCTAGGCATTGACCCAATGAGTAGAACAGCACTTGCGCTAACAAGGTGCCTAAACTGCAACCCTGTTCAGGGGCTGGAGAAGGAAGGCATCACAAGTCAAAAAATGCGAATATCTCACTTTTTCATCTTGACATTGTTATACTATGTAGTAGAGAAAACACAGTGTAATTGCAGAACACTATCACATACTTGATCAGGTGAGTGGATGGTGGGCAGACATACCATACCTACCCTCCCACCCCTCTCTCCCCCCCTAAAACCTCCTGTGCTGTACTGGGCGGCCATATCAATCATCTTTATCTGCTAATACCTAGCAATACCAAAGCATCATCTTACAAACTTAGCTAATGGCTTCTTCTTTTTCAGGAACCTGCACTGCATCACTACATCTTTCCTCATACGCGGATACTAGGTATACTACTTAGGTATATGCAAAATTTGTACCAAACCCACCCCCATCCACTATCCACTATCCTTCCTGACTCCACTACCCACCCTCCCTTGGCTTGTCTCCTTCTATCCAACAGCCACAAAGTCGGGGGCTAATCAAGACTGCTTGCTGCACGGTCTTGAGCACTGGCTGCTAGTCTTGCTCCAGTTCCAGCTTTCCATCAACACTCAACCCTCGAGACAAGCCATCTATCTACTGGCAGCAGCAGCAGTGGCAGCTCTAGGGTATCTAGGTAGTCCTCTGCCTGCTTCTGCCCTTACTATACTGTATACTTGCTCTCTTGCAACCCCTCCCCCCACCACCTGTTGCCCTGAATCTCGACCCTCGATCCTCGACCCTCGAGCGCCAGGGCCTCTTGCTTCACCGCTATCAATTCACAGACATCATCTCGACCTCTGCACAGTGCACCTGGGGGCCTGACTCCACTTCAATTCATCCCCAGGGGCTGCTGTCAACCTGCTGTGGCCTGGTATTTGCTGAACCACTGTCTCCAGCTTCAGGGCCCACCGAAACCGACCCCCTTTTCCCGCCCCTCCTGCTCCGTCTCTGCCACACGACCCTACCTTCTTCGAGCCTATCTTAGCCACAACGACACACGCCCCGACAATTACTGCAAGTCCCGGTCCGACCACGTCCGATTTGCATAATACCATGGATAACCAGGGGAACAGACTGTACCTGAACATTGGTGGTCAGGCCGTCAACAACCGTCTTGCTGGTCCCACCGATCGAGCCTACCCTACCACGCCTTCCACCTTCCCTCAGCCCGTCTACCCTCCTACCGCCTCCCAGCAGGCCCAGTCCAGTGCCTCTGCTATCCAACAATCCCAAAAGCAGCCGCCGTACGGCTACGGCCAACAACAGCAGCAGCCAGGCTACTTCCAATCCCCACCACAACCACCACCTCAGCAGCAGCAGCAGCAGCAGCAGCAGTACGCCGCCGCCTACCAAGGCCAAGCCATGCCCACTCACCACACAGACTTCGCCCAAGGTGGCTACCGGTCCAACACCCCCGGCGCCAGCAACGATCCGAACACTGGTCTCGCACACAAGTTCTCCCATCAGAACTTGGGAGGCGCTGCTCAATCCGGCGGCTATGGCTCCAGGGGCCCCTCTCCCGCCGGTCCTCCACGCCCACGCACCGCCGGTGGTGCAGGCCAGACGCCCAACTACAGCTATTTGAATGCTCCCATGCCTGGCCAGCCCGGGTCAAAGCCCTTTGCCCCCGAGTTCGAGTCTGCCCCTGAACGCAACCCAGACAAGTTCGGGTCCAATGCCAACAACAACCAGAAGAAGTGCTCCCAGCTAGCGGCCGACTTCTTCAAGGACAGCGTCAAGCGGGCTAGGGAGCGCAATCAGAGGTGAGAATGCTCATAGTTCACCCCAGATGCCGTTCGGACGTGCCATAGAACTGACCACCTGTCTGTCCTTAACCACAACAGACAGAGCGAATTGGAGCAGAAGCTGTCCGAAGGAAACCAACCGCCTGCGCGCAAAGAGCAGGTCTGGGCCACCGGTGGCCGTCGCGAAGGCTCCTACCTTCGCTTCCTACGCACCAAGGACAAGCCCGAGAACTATAACACCATCAAGATCATCGGAAAGGGAGCTTTCGGCGAGGTGAAGCTGGTGCAAAAGAAGGCCGACAACCAAGTCTATGCCATGAAGTCCCTGATCAAGACCGAAATGTTCAAGAAGGACCAACTAGCACACGTTCGCGCCGAGAGGGATATTCTGGCGGAAAGCGACAGTCCCTGGGTGGTGAAACTGTTCACCACGTTCCAGGACTCCAACTTCTTGTATATGCTGATGGAGTTCCTGCCTGGCGGTGACCTGATGACCATGTTGATCAAATATGAGATCTTCTCGGAGGACATCACTCGGTTTTACATCGCGGAAATTGTTCTCGCAATCGAGGCCGTTCACAAGCTAGGCTTCATTCACAGGTGGGCATCGCTGACAACACCAGCGCGGAGAATGGTCGATTAGCTGACAACAAGCGCAGAGACATTAAACCCGACAACATTCTCTTGGACCGCGGTGGCCACGTCAAGCTCACCGATTTCGGTCTGTCTACGGGCTTCCACAAGCTCCACGACAATAACTACTACCAACAGCTCCTGCAGGGCAAGTCGAACCGTCCTCGCGACCGTAACTCTGTCGCCTTGGATCAGATCAACTTGACCGTCTCGAACCGTGCCCAGATCAACGATTGGCGACGAAGCCGGCGGCTCATGGCCTACTCCACTGTCGGTACTCCCGACTACATTGCCCCAGAGATTTTCACGGGGCACGGCTACACCTTTGACTGCGATTGGTGGAGTTTGGGAACCATCATGTTCGAGTGCTTGGTGGGCTGGCCCCCGTTCTGTGCCGAGGACAGCCACGATACCTACCGCAAGATCGTCAACTGGAGGCAGAGCCTGTATTTTCCTGACGATATTACGCTGGGTACCGAGGCTGAGAACTTGATTAGGAGGTAAGAAGTCGGCTTGTAACAAGACATGATTATTGATAATGCAAAATCAAGCTGACCCCTGAGCAGTCTGATCATCAATACCGAGAACCGTCTCGGTCGTGGTGGTGCGCACGAGATCAAAAGCCACGCCTTTTTCCGTGGTGTCGAGTTCGACTCGCTCCGCCGGATCCGCGCCCCGTTCGAGCCGCGTCTCACGAGTGCTATTGACACTACGTACTTCCCGACAGATGAGATCGACCAGACCGACAACGCGACAATTCTCAAGGCTCAGCAGGCACAGGCCGCGGCTGCGAGAATAGGCGAGGCCGAGGAAGCGCCCGAGATGAGCCTGCCATTTATTGGTTATACCTTCAAGCGTTTCGACAACAACTTTCGATAATCTGTGCGCTTCGCAAAGACAAAGCGACATTGTCATGAGGTCTCCGGCGAGGAACGCTACAACAGGGCCCCGTGTCTGTGGTCCCTGCTTGCGGTCGTATTAAGCCCCCCGCATCACTGCAGGCAATACATTATCCGGTCCGACATGTTGAAGGAAGAGCAAGGACGGTGCAGAACATTGAGCATGGTCCCATGTAAACATGTTTTGGGGTGAGAAGCAGAGAGAGAGAGCATGGAGTAGGCATTTGCATCTAGAGGGACGGAATCCGAACTGGGAGGGGCAGGTGACTTCTCGAAGGCAACATGGAAGCATATTAGCATGGAGCGTTCGAAAGACAGCCATACAATGCGCGGCGTTGGATGCAGATACCTGAAGAGGAGGACGCGCATGGTAAGAACCCACTACTATGGACCAGGACTGGCCAAGCCCCACTCGTCACGCTGATAGAGGATGTGCATCCGAGCGAATTCGATTAAATACCATTGCTTCAAAATGCTGCTATCTCGATCAGGTCTTCTATACCCAGAAAGTGCGGCGGTGCCCAGCTTAAGGCTAGGCCGACAGTCTGGCTTTGCCTCGCTGAAGCATTCCTGAGGCGGCGGCGTTTGAAGTCCTGAATCGCGTCAGCCAGAAGACATACCATGGTGCAAGCTCGGTATCCTTACGCTAGCCTCCTCGCCTCTGCCTGCATCTTCGTACAGTAGAGCCTCAATCCTGTAGTAGGAAGCTTGTCTTCGATGCCGTCGCTCACGCTGGAATTGGCTTGCCTCCGTGCGATAGTCTGGCCACCTCGTTTCTTTCTCTAGCGTGTCTGTACACTCTCCTCTGAACCCCCGGACGGCGTGCCTGGACTTCATCTCCTCCCGCCCAACCCAGGCGCGGCATTGAATCTCTCCTCGCGCTCGGTCATGAACATGATCTGCACCCAAAACTCCTTCGCATCCGGGTCCCAGAACTCGAACTGCTTGTCGTCACGTTTATCCAACTCGCGCGCCTGGATCTTGAAGCCGCATGTCTCGTACGGCTCGGCGGCGACACAGAGGTATTGGAAGTCGCGGTCGGCCTCCTCCACCCGCTGGCTGAAGGCGCTCATGATCTGCCATTTGGGCGTGACATCTCGTCCGATGTCCGGAAATTGCAGCTGGAACAGCAGGCCCTGTTGTTTGGTGACGGGGTCGCGCACCTTTGTGATCTTGTAGCCCGGGCGGCCGATTTTGACGACATTGCGCCGCGGGACGCCGCCGGCGCCGAGCCCCAGCGCGCCGAAGCCGGCACCCACGACGCCCACGGGCAGACCGGTCTGCGGGTCCAGCTGGGTCTTGCCCTCCTTCTGCTCCTTCGCGGCGCGGCGGGCGAGGTTTGTCTGGTGCTTCTTGCCCTGGGTGTGGGCGAGGTAGGAGCCGTCGTTCTGGTGGACGGTCAGGCACAGGCGGCACTCGAAGGAGCCGACATGGTTCTTGAAGAAGTAGGGGTCTTTGTCGAGGTCGATGGTCTCGAGGGCGAGCTTGCGCAGGCGCTCGCGGCGGTCGGCATTGGTTGCGCTGTGCGAGGCGACGCCGCCGCCGCCGAATTTGGAGCCGGCGCGGTTTTGGTAGTCCATGGCACTGCACTGGCTGTGAGACGAATACGGACGTGGACGCAGATGCGGACGCGGATGCGGATGCGGATTTGATTGTTGGTGTTGGCGAGCACGGTGTCGTGGGCGTAGGAAGGGTGGAGGAGAGAGCGTGCTGCATCTGCGTGTTCTTGGAAGTTGTCGTCCGTAACGTTATGTGCCCCTGTACTGTACAGAGTACGTTGTACAAGATAGACCCCTGTACCGAAGCGTGAAGGACCCTGCAAATTTTGATCACAGATCCTTGCTATTGGTCGTGGAGTTGTAGGGGTGGGAAGACCCTGGCGCACCTTCGATGTTGCAGCACAAAACGTCTTTGATCAGCACATACCTTTTATTTACAGTACTGTAGATATATGACAACAATACCTGGAAGGTCATTTGATGATGGCTTCATTCAATCCTGCCACCGCCATCGTATCCCATGGGGTTGTTGATAAGGAGCCCACCGAAACCTACGGCGCTGGGCCTGTTCTACTTCGCATCGGGTGAGAGTCTCCTCGACCGCCAGCCGGCCTCGACCACACGCTGGAAGCATCGCATCATCTGTGCTCACAAACGCATGTAGCAATGGAGGCGCTGGTTCGTCAACTGAACTCACTGGTGAGGTGGCCTGGGCCTAGGTGTTATCTGACCATGTCTACCACTAGGCGCTACCGGGCTCATCAAAGCCCTCGCCGAGGACTATCTCAGTACCCTGCCCGAGCAGCGCTCCATAGAATGGGTCTGCAACCACTCGCGGAACACCCAGCTTGCTCTCCTGTATGATTACATCGATGTAGCTCTCACATACGAGCGTGATCAGGAGGAGTTGGCGGCTTCCGAGGGCTGGTCACGGTCTGCAGGGTGTGTCATGCACGACCACTTTTGCATTGCGGGACCCGTCCATGATCCAGCCGGTGTGCGAGGCGCAAAGTCAGTATCAGATGGCCTGGTGCAGATCGCAGAGGCCGGCGCGCTCTTCCACAGCCGGGCTGACGCCTCGGCGACAATGTGGAAGGAGCGCAGTCTGTGGCAGGGCATTGGGCTGCAGCCGTGGGAGCACCTTGGCCTTGGCGATACTTCGGTGTCGTCCTGGTACAAAACAAGCGTTTGGTCGCCTGCAGAAGCACTGAAAAGGGCTGATGACGAGGGCGCATACCTGCTCACGGTAAACACCCTTGTTTCCCTGCTTCTCGAGGCGGATCATTGCTGGACTGATACAAAGGACTTCGGCGTGAGGTCCAAGACCATGGTTGATGCTGATGCTAACCTCATGCCAGGATCGGTCAACCTTGCTGCGCCAGGTTGCTCTTGGTAAGGTTGTGAAGACGACTGTCTTCCTCGAGCCGGACGCCGAGGACCATGTGTTGATGAACAGCTGCTATGCGCTGTGCCCCTCTACACCGACTCCGGATACGAGTGCCTTTGTCGAGTATCTACTTGGAGAGAGGGCGCAAGACCTCATCGCAAACTACGGAAAAGGAGAAGCTAGTCTGCCCTTTTTTGCCAAAGCGGCGGATGGCTTTGCGAGGACAAGGCTGACTGGTGGCAGGTCTGTCAATGGGAGATGGACAGTGGGAGCTGGGGTGTGAGACGATCTATATTACCGCAAGACACTAGCGAAGGTCATATTGTGTGTGATCCATCGCGTGAGCAACGGTCATTCTATCATACTCGTACGATACCTTGGTGTCTATCCAGGAAAGCCGCAACAGCGTCCGCAAATCTCTCGAGCTCCTTCTGCGGCGTGCCCAGGACCAGGGCATATACGCCCCGTCGTGTCAGCCAAAACCCCTCCTCCATCATCTCGAACCAAAACAGCTGTTTCAGTGTCCAGTCTTCCTCCACGGTCTTCTGCAGTGTCTGCAATCCATCCTCTGTGAAGTGCGACCCGAGAATGGCACCAACTCCGGTAAAACACATCTTGGTACCCTGGGTCACCGTCGCCAGTTGTGAGCGGAGCCAGTCGCCCTGGGCATTGAGAGCTCTGCAGATGTCGGGCGTGTAGGCTTTTGTGAGACCGGCGTGACCGGCGTGCATGGCGAGTGTGTTGTTGTTGAATGTGCCGTGATGGGCGAGGTGCGTGACAGAGCCCGAAGACGCAGACGACTTGGGTCGAGGGTCGAAGACCTGCATGATTTGGGCTCTTCCACGGAATGCCCCAAAGGCGAGGCCGCCACCAAGGTATTTCCCCATCGTCTTCAAGTCCGGCTGGAGGTGGTGCAGCTCTGCTAGGCCACCGGGGCTCAAGCGCGATGTCATGACCTCGTCAAGGATGAATATGACACCATGCTAGGTAACAGGCAGGATACATGTCAGCTTGTACACCCCAGATCACAGAGATAAGCATCCACCTACCTCCTTACAGACGCTTTCCACTGTCTTTAGGAACTCATGCGTTCCTGCCACCGCCCCTGCGCTTCCTTGCATCCCCTCCAATAGCACTGCCGCCACCCCTTCCGTTGCTACCGCATTCTTCACACTTTCACAGTCATTGAACTCTGCAACCACCCAATCGTCGCGATCTACCGTCCCAGCCGCCGGCTTTCCATCCGCAAACGTGAACACGCCTCCATGATAGCCCCCCGAGAAGGCCACAATCTTGCGCTTGCCCGTGAACGCCCGCGCCGCGTTCAAGGCGTGCAGGTTTGCCTCGGTGCCTGAGTTGCAAAACCGCACGCGCTCCAAGCTGAAGCGGGCGCATATGGCGGAGGCGTAGGTGGTTTCCTGTGCGATGGTGGCGCCCAGGTTGATGCCCACGGTGTCAAGCGTGTTCTTGATAGACTCCTTGATGACGGGGTGAGAGTGCCCGTACAGTCCGGCAGTGAGCTCTCCTACCATATCGGTGTATCTTCACTACAGTCAATGGTCTATGAACTGTGGCAAAACAAGGTCAGGGATAGCAGCCGACATACACATGGCCGTCTTCGGACGTCACCGAATAGCCTTCGCCAGACTTCATGACGACGGGGAATGGGAATGTGTACATCTGCGCGCGCGTGTTGCCGCCTGGCATACTCTGCAAGGCGTCTTGTTGGAGGGCCTGTGATCGTGGGTTACGGGCTTGGAAGCGTGCTAGGGCGGCTCCGAGGGCTGTCGAGGAGGCGGACTTGGCTGAGGTGCTGTGGCCGTGCGCATTCTCGCTGCAGGTGGTTGTCGTCATGGTGAGGGCGCCTGGAGACATGGCATTTAACAGAGTAGTGCTTTCTATGTTTTCAGTGATATTCTCGGGTGGCTTTTGATGGAAGCAAACAGGTAATGGGTGATCAATGGCTCTTATCTCTAGCCGCTCGTCTGTGAAATAAGTGCTTTGTACAGTCGGTCCGGCCCGGACTCCGGAGCTTTGGAGATCTCGGCGGCAATGCCGGGCTCAAGCTTGCGGGATCGGCCGAAACACACTTCTTTCACTTGGAATTCGAGGGCAGGTTATAGATCATACAACTATGTCGTTGGTTATTGGCAGGAGTGATTATACCTACCAAACTTGTACACGCACTTGTGACTATATAATTACTGGCTGCCGAATGGGGTGACCCAGCTGGGCAATGAGCATATTAGACTTCAGGAATCATTATTCCTCAATGCACACAGAAAGGAAGAAAATAGAGTCCCGCGCTGAACTCGCCATACTTCTCAAACACGACAGAAGAGGTGCTGTGCTCAGGTGAGGGAACTAGACGTGGTGTACTTATGTTTGTCTAGCCTTAGTCCATTTTGTGGATAGTCGGTATGATACTGGTGCACCGTAAAGTACCTACATACTTATAAGGTATGAACGACTCCAAAATCAATCGTTGTCGGAAGCTGGTCGGAATACCACTACAGTTGGTTCGAAAGACCTCAACATTTGTTGGGAATGGGTATTAAGAGATTATCATTAGATAGGTGGGTTGACCTTCCTTCCGTTCCTACACCCCACAAGGCCGACCCAAAGGGATGTCGTCTCATCTCATCTTTCCAGCTTCATCCCTCGCACTATCTTGCGTCTTGTCCGAGTTTCTAAAGCCAATCGGTAACCTGTTACCTCGAAGGAGCAGCAGCAGCAGCGGCAGCTGGCGGCGCAAAGTACCCATGAAGCCCCGGATCGGCAACAGCACCAGTCCCGGGCACGCGCGGCGCCGCCTGCGAATAATATAACCTCCCATCTCCCGGCGCCGTCGATGCAATTAGATACACAACTTGGTTCTGCTTGCCATGTTTGCGCCTCCGATCCGCCTCCACACATGCCATTAAAAAGAGCACAAAGTGGCTCAGCAGCATCAGCGCGCTGAAGGCCGTCAACGCCTCGAATATGCCAAGGTACTTGTGCGCCTGGCCCTCGCTCGTGAAGTTATAGTAGCCGCATTGGACGTAGTTATCGCTGTCGTCATAACTGTAGAAGCCGTCGGTGCAGTCCGCGTCTACGGAGTAGTCTCGGAGGACATAAGATAGCGATGCACAGCAGCTGGTGAAGACGAGGAGCGCCAGGACCCACAACACAAGGTGTACGCCAATGTGGGCACCTGGGTGAATGGGGCGCTGTATAGAGTGGCGGACGATGAGAGTGGTGAACTCGGCGATCTGCCACAGGACAGAGACGAGGGCCTGGATGAAAGGGTGGCGGTTAGCAAAACATCAAAATCCGCCATAGGCTTGTGCGGAAAGCAGCTAGCCACAGAAAGAAGAAAGGCAAGGGCAGAAGGGTGTGCGTACCATGACTCCTGAGATGATGAAGGTAATCGCGTCGCCCCGATTGATTGTCAGGGCGCCAATGCTGAGACCCAGCACGATGAGGGCAAAGAAGAAATTGAAGCATCCCAGCGTCAGTTTTCCCACGCTGACAGGCCTGCTAGGCCGAAATGGCTCGACTTTGGGCATTGGCAAGGGATGGAATTGCTGATAATGGCCTGGGTGGTGATGCGCCGAATGCACTTGGGCTGATGCAGGCTTTTCTGGGAGGCTGTTCTCTGCGCCATTGGACTGATTTGCTGGGTTTTCCATTATTTTGAGCGGACCTGATCAAAGATTTGCCAGCTTTCTCCTGGGATGAATGAATGCATGAAAGAAAGGGCAGCGCCAAATCAGACCAGACGAAGGATATTACTAGGTGATGAATTCGGTGATCATGGGAACACAAAGAAAGCACTGAAAAAGGATGAGAATACTTGTGTGCGCTGTGCGGCGCAGCCACGCGTTGTAAGATTGGACATGAACCTTTTGTAGGCTAGCAGGCTACCTACTTAGGTAGTAGCTGCCTGACTTCGTTCCTTGCAATGTGCCTGTGTGCTCAAGCGGCTGACATGTTCTGAGTGGTTGTGAGAATCCTACCAGTTTTATTTCATGTTGCCAAGCTATTGCCTAACGCAAAGAGGGCAAGAGTAGCATGTCTTATCCCCATGTGGATGCATCCTGCGCCCCCCGTGTCGCCATCAGCCGTACGAGAGAAGGGGACGGCATCCTTTCGACCAGGTGAAGATGCCTGTACAGCTGTTACTGACGCTCTCACTCCTCGCCTTGATGGAACTCTAAGCACGTCTTCATCTCACAAATGGCATATACACACGTATGTCACGTACGTGACTAAGACCCCGAGGTAGGTTGAAGTACAAAGAAGCGACCAAAAATCCGACAATGTTTATTAAGAGTGGGTATCGAAGATGATAAGCACACAATACGCAGGACTGACAGAGACCTGCCACATGACCAAATGTAAACCACCTAGTCTAGCCAGACATGCGAAGAAAGTAACGCCCAACCAATGTTTTTTGCGCTGCCATATGTATCAATTTGAGCCATCCTAGCTCATCTATGTGTTGGTTGCTCACGCATTTACAGCAGAGCAAATGCCGCCGCGACAAAGGCAACGGCGGCGAAGGCGGACGAGCCAAGCTTGGCGACCCCGCTGGTGGTGACGTCGGAAGAGGACGAAGCATCCGAGCCGGAGCTTGTCGTTGAGCCTGATCCAGATGATGAGCCAGACGACGACCCAGACGAAGACCCAGTAGAAGACGCGGACGTACCAGAGCTGGTAGTGGTGCTGTTAGCGCCGCTACCTGTGGCTGAGGAGGAGCTCGCGCTCGAGGTCGAGGTGGTGTCGTCGGACGATGAGTCGGAAGTGGCGGCCGGGCAGGTCAGGTTGAAACGGGGTGTGGACGACTCTTCATGAGTGATGGCGAACTTTTGCTTGTTGGCGCCATTGTCCTCGACAAAGTTGTACCAGTAGGTGGGGACCTTGTTGAAGAGCTGTTCGCAGCCGACCTCGTCCCAGTATGTCTTTGCGTTGGCGAGCGACGGCACAGCGAGATCCCAGGTAATGCCCTCGTACGGGAAGCCAGTCTCGGTAACCCAGACCGTCTTGCCTCCCGCAACACCGACAACGGCGTCGTAGGCGGCCTTGAACAGCTTGGCGGCATTCTCGATGGTGTTGTCGTCGCCGGTCTGGTAGTACGGGTACTCGTCCACACCGAGCCAGTCAACCGCGTCAATGACAGCGCTGTTGGAGCTGTTTGTAAAGGCGTCCCAGGTGTCGACGTGACCGATAGGCACATTAGCCAGGGCAGTGTTGGCAAACTTGGTCTTGTAATCTTTGATGAAGCCCACGATGGTGTCGGGATCGGCACCAATGCCAGCTTCGTTGGCAACGCCGGTGGAGGAGGCGCCTGAGAAAGGTCATGTCAGCCATGGGGAAGCAAGGACTAGAGAGGAGATGTCGGCGGGCAGACTCAAGACTTACGGTACAGATCCTCGGAGCCAATGGAAATGCCTACGACCAAGTTGGCAAAGTCGTCGCCCAGGGTGGTCAGACCCTCGTTGAGGGCATTGAGCTCGTTCTCGATGCTGGTGGTGCCGGAGGCCCAAATGCCCAGCAGAATGGTGGTGTTGGTCTCGATGGCAGCATCGAAAGCCTCGATGTGAGAGGCAGTGGTTCCGCCCTGGATGTTTGTGTAGAGCCGGATCGAGTTGAAGATGCCTGGCGCGCCCTCGAGGGCGGCGGCGTTGGTGAACTCCTTGACCCAATCGGCCTTGTACTTGCTGGATCCGTCGGCATTGGTCGAGCCGGAGTTGAAACCAAGGTAGTTGGTCGAGGCACGGGCAGTTGCCGCGAGAGCAGCAGCAGCCAAGATGTGAGAGTACATTGTGATTGAAATTTTGAGGAAGGACGTTTTATCAAGTAAGAGAGACGAGAGTGAGAGGGAGTGTACGAAGAAGAACGGTGCGCCTATTAAAAGAGTGAAATAGGCTTGTTTGCAAGACAGGAACAATGAATGACTGGAAACAGCCGTGAGTGAAGCACCAACGTAAACGCAGTCAGAGAGAGTGAGTGACAAGAGAGTGTGATGACAAGTGAAGGAGGTCTGTTGGATCCAAGAGAAAACAGACTTTGTGCGTGGAAGGCGAAGAAACCAAGAAAAGGCTTGAACTCAGGTTGGAGGCCCTGGAAGAAGTACCTGACACTCGCTAAGGCTGTCATCCTGGCCTATATCCCTGTCTACAAGGGTACCTACCCTTGTAGACAGGGAAGGGGATCCACTCCCGCAGATTAAGTATAGGGGCAGATCGACAATAATTGGCCTGATTGGCGGCCATGCTCTTTGCTTACAGGGATCTACCGACGAACATGTGCCTATCCTTGCCTAATGACCGGCCCCTGCCGCCGCTTCGAAGTTGAACGCATTACAACTCGTTTCGTTTCACTGCAGATCTCATTGAGACCGCTGGCTGCGCCCTGTGAGCGTGCCCAACCAACCAGCCAACCGCGACGACCAGCAAATGCGACCGCTCGTTCGGAGTATCTGGTACAAAACAGTCAAGACACTCCTGTTCAATTCGTAGACAGCTTTCATGCCGGTCAGCATCCCGCGGCGTGCACAGCTCATCAAAGCAGCAAATGAAAAACCGACGGCAGGGCCCAGCAGTGCCCAGCAGTGGGCCCAATACATGATCCCATTTAAACCTGTGACACCCCCGTATGGGGTCCAAGAGATCTGGAGAAGAGAGTTGAGATTCAACTAAGCTTAACACCTACTGTATCCACTTTACGAGGCTTACTTCATCATCATGTCTCTTTGCTGTTCAATCATGACTGAAGAATGAAAGTATAAAAACAGGATTATACGGACCCAAAGTGCCACGGCCTGAGCTTACAAGGGCATTGGGGAGATCAGGTATCTTGACAGATATGCGATCTGTGTCAATGTTCAAGGAAGCTTTCGTTGTAAGATGAACACTGCCGAGCCACCGGCGAATACTGTACTGTAGAGCATGGAGTCTCCACACTGGGACGTGCCAACAAAGCCCTGCCGAGAGGACGAGACGAGCCTTAATCTTGATACAGCGGCATGAAGCGTCCCATACCTAAGTACGGTTGGGCCGGGTTGGGCAACTTGGAGCAAAACTGGCCGGCACTCCGTACATATAATTATTGTAGTCGCGGAGGCTACAAAGCACAAGTCACAGGTACTGTATCTTCTCAGTCAGCTGCTCACGGTGCCAAGGTGACCTGCAGCCGGGAATCAGTCGTGTGACATGTGTCTTTCCAAATTTCCCAGCCCAGGTCACAGGGCAGTAAAACGCACACAAAAAGTCGGAGATTACAGAGCATGTTTTAGTGCTGTAAATATTGAGTGTACTGTAGGTACAGCAACAGCGAAAAACGTAAACAAACAGTGCATCGGCCCTCTTTCGCGACGTGCCATTCTTGCGCTGCTTTCGCTGTTGTAATCTTGAAGTTGAAGACCGCCGGCATACTTCTACTCTATTCTCAGGTCTGTCCACTAAGTACGGAGTACTTACTACTGTTCGAAATGCATTCCCCCCATTCGGAAATACCACCAGAATGGCGCGTCCAGCGGGCCCGGCCATCGCACGAGACGGTCGCGTCAGCCCCAGTCTACGCCAACCACTACACATCCGTAAGCAATGCCTAAGTCTCCTCTGCAGTAGTGTTGGTTGTGTTTTCCGCAATATTCTCAAGTTCTGACAGCAGTTCTAGACTTTCGCAAGTGAAGACCTTTTCGTGGCCAAGATTCATTGGCTGAGGAACAAAGCACACGGCGCGCTCCAGCGCTTCTCAAGTCCGCCGGTCACCAGACGCTCCCGCCAGACAAGAGGTCGCCCGAGATATCGGGATTATGACTAGATCAGTACGCAGGAAACATGATGATGAGAGCTCGGGGGGGGGGGGGCGGTCCATTTGGTCTGGATACGCGACATCGATTTGAGGCTCCAATTTGGAAGGTGATTGCTGCTTGCCCATCATCAGGGCGCACAAGTTCCTTCAAGGAGGCACGAGCAGATGAGGCATGGCAAGCACATATGTAATCAAGAGTAACGATTGGAAGACGTGACGCTTGTAAAAGTCAATAATAACCCATAGTACAGACAAACCTAATCTAGGGCCTGACATTGATGGCCATCTATTGTCTATGCGGCCGTGTGCTTGCCGGTTTCCGATGGCGAAGCTACTTATACTTTATATGTCATGACGGCGTAAAAAAGCCGCCTGCGCTGGGTATTCGGCCGGGTATCTGGAGGTAAGGAAGCATCAAAGATGATTCTCTATGCCCTCATCTGCAACTAAAGATGCATGTGGCGTACGTTCTGGATCTGCGTCCAGTATTGAGAGATGCGTTCGTCACAACGCGCCCCCATCCCCCCTCCTGGGCAATATGGTGTAGCCAACAGTCTTGCGAAGGTGATGCGCAAGTCGGGCCCAGGAGCAGAGATTACGGATCTGACGCATTCTTTACTCTCCCTTATTCTGCTCAGCTCTCTCGACTGCTGCCACCTCCTCAACGTCGCTGCCACTTTGGTTTCGCTCCTCAAAGGCCTTTTCGCTGTCGACGCCCGCCGACTTGCGCTGCCGGATGTCCCCCTTCTGCGCCTCGGCATCGCCGCCGTGGTGCACACGCTCGATCACGTCGATGAGGCCGTAACGCAGAGCTTCGCTCTCGACCTCGGCATCGCTGAGCAAGGGCAGTTCCGCGGCCGCTTTGACATACGACATCTTCTCGACGCTGCCCTTGGCGAATATGATATCGATCTCTTCGAGGGAACGATTGGCGGTTTCCGGGTAGAAAATGTAGATGATAGGGAGGAAAGAGGCGTTGATAACGGCGAAGAAGAGGTAAGTGTAGGAACCAATGTTGGCAATCATGATGGGCGTCACCCTGTGTCGAATGTTAGTTGGTTGTCTTCGGCTCAGGTGTCTCGTGTTTTAGTATGGAAGATAACCTACATGACAATCAGGAAGTTGAACAGCCAGTTGGTACATGTGGACACTGCATTCGCCTTCGCGCGAGTCTTGATCGGGTTGATCTCGGCGGGATAGAGCCAAGGCAGAGGCAGCCACGTAGCCCCGAAGCTGGCAATGTAGAAGAACAGACCGGCAGCGGCGCCCTTTGCGTTCATAGAGCCACCTGCCGCCAGACACGCAAAGGTGATGAACATGGAGCCCATCTGGCCCACCGTCCCGATCAAGAACAGCTTCCGGCGGCCGACACGCTCAATGACGAACCAGGAAACGGTCGCAAAGATCGAATAGACAATCATGTTGACACCGCCCATGAGCAGGGCCATATTTTCGCTCTGACCGATGGACTCCTTGAACAAGATGGGAAAGTAGTAAATCACAGCGTTGCATCCGCCGATTTGCTGCATGAGCTGCGAAGACGCTCCAAGCAGCATTCTGCGGAAATGTTGCGTCTTGCCATTGGTGAAGAGCGTCTTGTAAGGAGTAGACTTGGAGAAGCCACCTGAGGCACGGATCGAGTCGACAATCACGTCGCGTTCCAGAGCTGTCTCGGCGCTGTCGAGCTCATAGCCACGCAGAGCCGAGATGACGATCTCTGCCTCCTCATAGCGCTCGTGAGTAAGGAGCCATCGGGGCGATTCGGGAAGGTAGTACATAGGTATGGAGATGATCAGGGCAAAAATGATCTGGAAGGCAATGGGAAAGCGCCAAGTGAGGTCGGCTGGCCCGTACGAAGCACCGTAGTCGATCCAGTAGGCCACGCATGTGCCAAAGGCAATGACACCCCCCTCGATGCAGATGAGAAGCCCGCGGTTGGTCGTCCTCGAGCACTCGGCTTGATACGTGGGTATCGTGGAGGTATTGATGCCATTGCCGACGCCCATAATAACACGGCCCACGATGAACTGGGCAAACGGGTTGGACGTCGACATGGAGGTGATTTGGATAAGGACTCCACACAGCATGATGATCCCGCCTAGCACAATAGCACGTCGACGGCCGAGGAGATCGCCGATGCCCAGAATCAACATGGCGCCAAACAGACAGCCAATCTCGTAGATGGCAGTAGTAAACCCCTGCATGGTCGGGTTATCTTTGGTGGGAGGAAACATATCGTTGAAAGGCGCAGCAGAAATGATCCCAGACATAACACTGGAACTTGTTAGCTCTCTATTTACTTTCCGGAGCAATAGAACACACACCCTTGGTCATAACCAAACAGAAGGAAGCCCGTCGTTGCGATGGTAGACACCAGCAGGGAGAGGGGCCTCCCAGAAAGGCCGCAGAATGTGGGGGGAGCCATCTTTCGTGGCGGTCTGCCTTCAAGGGCAGTGCAAATGAGGGAGGAAGGAAGTGGACAGCGTCTTCAAGGCATAGACAGAGAGATGAAGGTCCGGACACAAGAAGAGGCTTTTTCTCAGCTAAGCAAAAGCGATAAGTAACATGGTAGACAGGCGGGGAAATGCATCGCGATTTAGTGTGCCAGCACGAGGGAAGACCGGACCTTTTATATCTGTGATTACCCTGGATTCCTCCATGTTGACATAAGTCCGGCCGCGCAGAGCTGCCGCTGTACTCCGTAGGTAGTAGGTTACTAGGTACAGCACTCCGCACTCTTACAAAGATGCCCGATCACACAGGACTAGATTCATCGCGTACCTCGGTCGGTAAAGCAGCTCAAGTCAGCCGGCATGCCGATCGCAGCCCACTGCCATGCAGGCCGCATGGTGGTGATACCTTGGTAGGCCGGGGTACATGGACGGTATATCCTCGACATCCGGTCAGCGCGTGCAACCACAAGGGCCGGCGCCTCCAACGGGGGAAGGGTTTTGTGGGGACTCTCACCAACGCAAGCAGGTTGGCAGGTGGCAGGCACACAGATAGGCTGGAAGTCGACTCATGCGAGATGGAGGCCAACCAACAATCAAGTGATACAAGTGCAAGTTTTTTTTATATTCTTGCTGCACGATCCGGAGGCTCTGCGGCTCTCATAGGCCAAGCGCTGCCCAAGACGGGCCCAACGCTTGACGTTGCGGGAAGGGCACAGGCGACTACTCCACCGACTGGCTCTTGGCCTGGAGTGAGCCCATGCGAGATCCTGATAGGACTTGATTTGATGGTCTGCTCGGCGAAATATCCTCCAGCCAAGACCTCCAAAGCGCACCGGCTTCCCCACTCGGGTTAATACAGTCCTGACAACGAAAAAAAAGGCCTCGTCCTTGGCTGGGATGGCCTGGCGGGCTGCGGGTTGGAAGGGTATGAGGAAATTGGCGGACTGTTCACATGTGACTGGAAAATTTCCCAAGAACTCATATAGCACAGCACAGCAAAAGAACTTGAAAGATTGGTACGAAGCGAGCAAAGTTTGATGATTCAATGACCACAGCAGCAGCAGCAATAATCTACGCGTGTGCTGGTAAATTGCATTGAAAAGCTGCTCTCTGTTGGATATAACAAGGTTCTGTACTATTAAGCATAGCTTGCTGCTCCCTCGCATGTTTGGCGGTTGTGCCTCCGCAAACATGGAGGTTTCCACTCTTATCCCCACAATCCGCAGGGACTTCAGGAACCACCCTTCGCAGTGGAGTGCGTCTTCCGTGCCCACTGCCCATGGGGATATTTGTGGGTCAAAGGCCAACGTGGACTCGTGACCGGGCCGTGCAGTTCCGCAGCGTATGTATCCTTGTACGTTACCGTAGTTGTGGCAGCTGTTGCGTGAAGATATGTTGATGATTGAGAGCACAGTGATTCGCAGTTGCAGCTTGCAGACACTAAGCAACGAACGACTTCAGGAGAGAAGCTTCTTCCTATCGGATATCTGGCAGAGAGGTTTCGGTACGAGGTCCCCGTCTAAGTGCATAAGTACTGTGCAGGACATACAAACCTCGGTGTACTTTGTATGCTCATTTGGCTAGTACTGTACTATATGGAGTAGCGGTGTCGTAATCCATGGCCACAGGTGACTGGGGTTTACTTTCAACAACCTTGGAACCCGGCAGGTACTGTACAGCATACAAAGTACATGTAGAATACAACCATCCTTGACAAATCTTTTCCCACAGAATCTGGTCAAACTGTGGAACAATTTCCTACCAACCAATATGTGTAACAATATTGTGCAGCGAAGTCTAATCTGTTGTAGTGCCTCGCTGTGGGTTTGCAAAAGAACCCTCGTCGGAATTGATACATTTATTGTAACGACCGACTCTTTCGTCAGCTGTGCAGCGCCGACCACTCTATCTACAGGTGCCGGACCACCCCCCTTCACAATAAGACTGCTTCCCCGCTGTGAACTTTCCTTCCCTGATAGTAGTCATTTATCATCTACAGTGCGTACTGACAGCGGTGCGTTGCCTGGTCGATATACTTTGTTTAGTCTTTCAAACTGGGCTGAAGGTGAGACTACATTGGTCAGAAGTGCCCCCGCCACTCCGGCTTGCACAGGCTTCACGGCGCTGCGAAGGCAGGGTGAATGAGTGAACAGGCCGAATACAAGAACATAAGATTACCTGGAAGAACTTCATCACCGCACCTAGGTATATCGAAATCGATGTCATTCATTGGCTGATCTGATCTGATCGTGCTAAGGTCGTCTACAGACACGAGTATTAGAACAGCCGGCTGAATACTGGCGAAACTTCCTCCACTTCCTAATAAACAAGCTCATAAAGATAGCAGTATACTGCGATTCCGTATCACCGCATTTCTATTCATCTAATTGTCGGTAGGAAGGCCCTCCTCATCACCAGGCTCCCGGTAGGACCCGCCCTCAGGCTTAGCGTGGCGAGTACGGCCTTCAACGATGTTGGCCTTGTCGATCGCCTCGTTGTCATCACGCTCTGCTATCAAGTCAGCCAGGACACGGCACACGGGAACATGGAACGAGAACCTACCAAGTTGGGCATCGGAATCGGCACTGGCCTCATCAACTCCCTCCTCCACAGCCGCTTCATCGGCCTGGACAGGGATTTCTTCATTCTGTTTGGTCTCGTAGGACTTTTCGTTGCCGACAGAAGCCATCTTAGGGTAGGTGAGGTTATATTTAAAGTAGAAGCTTAGAGAGAGAGCCAAAGCTAAGAAGGTGGCGGGTTGCTATGGAGCTGATGGAAAGATGTATGAATGCAATGGTGATGCTCGCAGCAACGCGTCTGACTCTGGCGGGGACTTGATAGCCTTTTATGTTTCACTGTCAACGAGACTGCAAGACTAGACGCCCGGCCGACACCCAGTCTCGTCGATATCTGTACTGAGAGACAGCTAGGCATGACGACACGACTTGATGATTCGGCGTCTCTTGTCGCAGACATTACGCGCAGTGTCAGCCCGTCACAGACTGGCGCAACGGATAAGGATCCCAGACTCGCGTCCCAAAGGGTCGGGTCATGGTGTTTTATCTTAGCGCGTTGGCGGCGTCCGTCTTTGGCGTCATCGTTTCGTCCAATGCTGCTGTTCTTTGTGAACTGCGGGCGCTGCAAGATGATAAATTCTCTAGAGTCAATGACGAGGAGGGAAATTGCGAAGTTGACGATGGTAATGGTCTAGGCCAAATTACACAAGCTGCTAATCACGATATCGTACGTCAGCATACAACCCTGTGGACAAAGTACAAAGTGCAGTGTCTGAGTGCCGAGTGCTCGGACGACGTTGTCAGTGATCAACGTGCAGTCGTTGAGCCTCTTTTCGCTCTAGTATATATCCTTGCATTCTTCTCCCTGGAGCTTATAGTATCTCGCAAAGTAGACCGCAGCGGCTACCGCGGCCCCCCAGACATGTCCATTCCGGCGGGGAGGCTGTCTGGTCTCTGAGGACCCCGGAGCCGGTTCCCCAAACCCCTCCCGCACCAATGACCCATCAGAAGGAGGGTGGTGGTGGTATGGACCTCGGCTCAACAACAATTATGTTCAAAGTGCTCCTCGTCGCTGCATAGTATACGCCCGGACTTTATGTCTGGTATGAGGTGTCTTGTGTTCCCTTTTCCTGTGTCATCTCGAATATGGCCTTCACCCCTGTGATCATCGGCGTGGCCGATGTAACGAACAAGACCACTGAGCACAAAGAGCCTGCCAAACTCATGCTGGAGGCTATCTCGGATGCAATCGACGACACTGGGGTGTCACAGCATCTTCTCAAACCACACATAGACAGCATTGACATCGTGAGGACCTGGACCTGGCCATATACGGACCTGCCGGGGCTGCTTTCCGACCAACTGAACCTTGCGTCTAGGCCCAAGTGGACGCGATATACCGACACCCATGGAGGAAATCAACCAGCCAAGTTGGTGGATGAAGCTGCTGGCCGCATTGCAAGAGGCGAGACCACTGTCGCCGTTGTGACAGGTGGCGAGGCTCTGGCTTCGTGTGAGCCCCTCTCCATCTCAGACCTTGGTTGCTTATGAATTTGTTGATCATGCAGAATCAAAGAGAGACCGAGTATCAGATGCTGACTGTATCCTTCTGAGCGCGTGGCAGTGAGTGTGTGCGCAAAAGCAGGAATCTTGGACCCGCCAGGCTGGACAAAGCCTGCAACACCAGTGCAAGATGTCTTTTCACCGTCCACCGCGGATCTAGGTCAAGGTCTGTACTTGTTCTTCCTGTCCCAGTAACTGGGTATTATAGTATAGAGTCATCCTATTGATTATGAAAACATGCATCAGACGTCGGCGGTATGCACTCCATCGGAGCTCCCATCCATATCTACCCTCTGTACGAAACCGCGTTTAGAGCACATCGCCACCAGACCCTTGCGGACAACAACCAAGAATCGGCCATGTTATATGCTGAGTTCGCCGGTGTTGCTTCCAAACATCCTTACTCGTGGAGTCATGGAAAACCCGCGGCTTCTCCGCAGAAGATCGGGACAGTGTCCAAGACGAATAGGCTGATCTGCACGCCCTACCCGCTCCTGATGAATGCCTTCAATACAGTCAACATGGCAGCTGCTGTGATCCTTACCTCTGTCGAGACCGCGAAGAAGCTCGGCGTGCCAGAGGACAAGTGGGTCTACCCCTTGGGAGGTAGTGGCAGGAAGGAAAAAGAACATTGTGAGTAATCCTCCTTAGACACTGCAGCGGGCGCAAAGACTGACCGCGTCAGTCTGGGAGCGCCCCAACTTCTACCACAGCGAGGCCATCGCGATGGCGCTGGATGGTTGCCTCGAGGCTTCAGGACTGGACATCGCCAGCATCGATGCTCTGGATCTGTACTCGTGCGTATCAAGCTCCTTCGGACTGGTCTGTACGGCCGCCCAGCAACTGATGCATTCGCAGATGTTTCCCTATCGTTCCCAAGTTGGCCTGTCGCCACCTCGGCCTCTCCATCACCAGTTCGGCCAAGCCTCTGACCCTTCTTGGAGGTTTATCTTCGTTTGGAGGGGCAGGGAACAACTACTCAGCCCATGTGAATACTTCCCGCCCCGGTGTCCTAAAGTCTATCGTATGAGTGATGCTGAAACAGTCTTGGTAGGCTATCACCGAGATGACTCGTCAGGTCAGGAATGGAAAGATCCGAAACGGTCTTATTTTGGCCAACGGCGGTGTTCTGTCATATCAGCATGCCATCTGTCTATCTTCTAGGCCGAGAAAATATGACTCCCTATATCCTGACAGTCGTGCGCTTTCCGATAGCGTCGTTGGTGGCTTAGCTCCTGTCGTGGTGGTTTTTGCTGAGGGAAACGCATCTATCGAGGTCAGCCTGGTTAACCAAAATGCACTGTTCAACTTGGATTATAGCGACTGACACGTCATGATCTAGACTTACACGGTCGAGTTTGGCCGAGACGGCCAGCCGGAAACAGCATTTATTGTTGGACGACTTCAAGCCAATGGCCACCGATTTGTTGCGAATCATGGAGATTCAAAGACAGTTCAATTGCTTGCCACCGCCTTGGAAGAGCAGATTGGCAGAGAGGGATATGTGTCAATTATTCGGACTACAAGCGGCGATCCAGTGAGTAATGTCTTCTTTCTAGGGCCCAGGTCCAGTCTGTAGTGGGCTTGAGATTTGCACAGTGCGAGTTGTGTCACAGCATAGTACCCCAGATATTGTCGTCGTGGTATCACACTAGGGGTGCTGTGCTTAGGTTAGCATGGGTAAGTACAGAAGGGGGTCACTTGCAGGTAATACAAGAGCTTTCAAGGTAATTGCATCGCACAAGCAGTGATGACCTCATTGCAGCAGGTGAACATGCTGCAGTGCAAACTGCAGTATAGCCTTGTTGTTGATCTTGGTGTTTCAATGGCCGGATGGCGAAGTGGTAACGCGCGTGCTTCGGGTGAGAATATCTTCATAATCGCAGTCTAGTTGCACGAGATCATCGGTTCAATCCCGGTTTCGGCCCTATTTCTTGCCCTTTTTTTCTCCCCTTTTTTTTATGGTCGTGGGCATAGAGGTGAAGCAAGAGTGAAAAGCTGGCATTGATTATGACAACGTTACCTAGGTAGTGCCATGATGGGGTGGTTAGGAGGGATCCTTTTGGAACAGAGCTGAGTTGTAAGAATTGTATATAATGGAAATATAGTGGAAATATAAAAAGAGAGAGGCAGGCTTACATGCTCTTGCTTCTTCTTGGTCAGTCCATTTACCCGCTAAAGCTGACCCGCTTTGGCAAGGCCACCAAACTCATTTCTGTATGACCTCCCCACCTGGGCACCAGCACCAAAAGACCTTCTAGAATATGTGCCATTGAAGCCCGAGTATTCCCCTACACTCGGTGGCAAGTCCTCCACCTTGGTCCCCCACAAGCTCTCATTTCTACCCAGGGTCAGCACCAGCTCCTTGCCCTCTGTGAAGAAGCTATGGTCGATCCAGTTCCTCGTGTAAGGCTGGCCGTCCAACGTGGCCGACTGTATGTAAATAGCCTCGTACGTGGGATCGAAGTTGACATTTCGGATTCTCGAAGTCTTGCCTGTAACGGGGGAGGTAATGTTGACGCTGGGAAAATATGGCGGAGTGATGAGATAGACATCCTGCCCTGGGTTTGGGAAAAGCCCCATCATAGAGAAGACGAGGAAGCTTCCTAGAGTAAACACAGCCATTAGCTGTTGAGCTGCGCAAACCTCAGCAAGTTTTAGATTGAGATGACTGTACCCATAGCCCCCGAATCATCATTCCCCGGTAAGCCTGCTGGAGTCGGGCTAAAGAAGGCTGGGATGTAGAAGTGGGAGCGTATGGCAGACAGCGCTGGACGACCAGCGTAGTGGTATTGGAAGACCGTGAGGAACGCGGGCTCATTGCCAATATAGGTAATGTTCGTGTCGTGGAGGTAGTCCAGGCGGCGGATAAAGGCATCAGGGCCACCAAATAGAGTGATAAGCTCGGCTTGATTATGCGGAACGAAGCTATGTGCGTCATGATCAGTGTAAGTATGGGTCGTCACAGTACTCACAATTGCAAGGGGAATACCTTACAAGCTGTACTCCCATATGCTGCTCTCGAATGTCTCTCTTCCAGTGTTCTGTAGCGAGCATGCGGATCCACTAGCGTCTTGATTACTGCATTGAAAAGGGTCTTGAAAGCCCCATGTCTCGTTGAGGTACTTTGGTTGGAAAAATCCAGTGAAGCCTGTATTGGATCCATCAGGCAAGAATGAGGTCTGGTCCGGTCTATAGAGATTCTTCCAGTTGTCGCTGGTCTCAACATATTTCTCCTGGTCGGCATTGTTGCTCAGTCCTGCTGCTATTTGCGATATGCAGTAATCGTTGTAGGAGTATTCCAGCGTGCGTGAGATGCTCCGCGTCATGGTTCCGAAGCCTTTGAAATCAAAGTCTTGCACAGGGACGTAGCCGAGAGCTTTCCAGGAGTCGAGGCCACCGCGACCCTCGCAGCACCAGTCAAAGGGCTCGACCTCAGCATCCTGCACCACGGCTTGATAGCCCAGGCTCCACTGTTGTACCCACATGGATCAGTCATGGAGTCCTCATGAGGTTGCTTCGTGGCTCGGCAACTCACATCAATACCGGTTGATAAATTCTTGATAAAGGCGTCGGCGAGAACGTTGTCAGCATTGCTGCCACCCTGTGTATATCAGCCACTGTTACAGACTGCTACATCGCTCGGTGGCCAAGTACCTGGGTGTATCCTTTATTGAGTTGCATGCGGCAGTCTGGGAGCCAGCCCAGGTTGCTGTAGGTATCGATGAGAGATCGAATCATCTCCTCCACAGCAGGCGTATCAACAACTGTCAGAAACGGGATCTGAGAGCGAAAGGAGTCCCAGAGGCTGCAGTTTTGATATGAGTGAGTAGCCTGAGACAGCCAACAGCCACGTTATTCACATCACTCACCAGTAGAAGGAATCAAAGTAAGGCTCATCGCTGAACCACAGCGGATTTTCTCCCGTGTAGTTTTGCGGGTTGATCATCGTCCTGTAGAAGCCACTGAAGAAGTTTGTCACGAAGCTCTCATCCACGCCAGCCGCGTCCAACGTAATGGGGCTGAGCTTCTCTTGCCAGGCTGCCCTAGCTGCAGCTCTGACCGCATCGAAATCATAGTCGGGTATTTCCGACTCTGCGTGGCGACACGCCTGATCCGAGCTGATGAAGCTCGTGGCCGAGCGCACTGTGATGGGGCTGCTTCCGCTGGTAAAACGCACAAAAGCTCCGCCCGGAAGAGGGTAACCGTTAATAGACCTGGAAATAGTGAAGTTCTTCACATTGGTACTGGCACGAGAGTTGGAGTAGATGCCATTGTCCAGGATGTCGGCCCCGGAGAAGTCAGTACAGAAATACAGCTTGTAGGTGCCCTGTGCAAAACTGGGCTGGAACACGCCGCTGCCAGTGATGCGTCCCGTCGTAGCATCGACTGTGATGCTGGCGTTGTCCTGGCGCGTGTTGGCGAGATCCGTAAGGTCCTGGAAGATGAGGGGCTCGGTGGTAGCTTCTCCCGCGGGGAAAGTGAACTTGAAGAGTGAAGCGTGGTGGGTGGTGGTCATCTCAGTCTGGATGCCCGTGTCCAACGTGATACTGAAGTACCCAGGCTCTGCCACGACGGTATCGTTGCTGAAGGTGCCAAAGGCTGCCCGCGACAGCTTCGGATATACACACCCATTCACGTCTCCTCCCGGGCAGCCGCTGTAGGCGAACAGCGCGAAGTTGCCGAGGGATGGAGAGCCGCCCGTGCCAGAATCGTGCATGAGTGAGAAGCCGGTCACGTTGGAGCCGTCGAGAGTAAAACCACCCTGGTTGCTTCCAGAATTGGTGTCTGCCACTGCCTTCGCCATGCCGTATGGGAGAGATGCGCCCGGGAAGACATTGCCTCCGTTGCTTGACCCTACAAGTGGATCTACAAAGTCTAGGTTGTCTACGGTGCTCTGGGCCAGGGCTGCTCTGGCGGCGCAGAGCAAGGTAGATAGGACGCGCAATGTTTGGCGAGACATCATTGCTGGCCAACGACCTGGAGGAATGCACTGTTGCGTGCTTGGTAAATATACTGGTGGCGATGATCGTATATCCTAGGTGCTTGTCTTGTCGCCGGTGAGGTAGGGAGTTAGTTAGGGCGAAGGCGGATATGAACGAGTGGTGGAGAAGGGGAAACTGCCTTCCTCGGGGGACTATGTATGATAGGAGTAAGTCACTTATCGCTGTACTTGGGTGCAGTACCTACCTGTTCAGGACCCTGGCATTTGCACAGCAACCAGGTCGCACGAGAGGATCTCGGGAAGGGGAACTGGCGAGCTCATTTTGTATTCTGTGACTCAACGACGGCTGTTAGTTATCTAGGATCTGTATTCCGTGCATTCTAACGCGAACCTTCTCGCCCACTTGCATGCTATAGGCACGGAAGACAGTTGACGGGCCGCAAGAACAAGCTTCGCCCTACTCGGTACGGTATTGTGGGTGCGTTGGTGCGTTCCTGATTACCTAGGTAAACCATAATGCTGCACAGTACTGTGGTAAGTACACTACGGAATACGGAGAATATGAAACCCCGACAGAGTGACAGGGATCATTATGTGCCTGAGTCCGTATACTGACGTATTGGTGCCGCCTTAGAATTAGAGTGCAGCACTAATTAACTGTTTATAGACCGCAGACGCAGATCTGTGGAAGGCTATTACACGAGCATACAAAGTACACAACACCTACCTGGTTTAGGATCGTTGATGATGTTCCTCCTGGCCAATGGCGGTTCTGCAACAGACCTCAAGCTTCATTTCCGTCCACCAAGTAAGGCCTGCTCGCGGTCGGGAATGCCGGAACGGTCGACCTCAGGCACAGGCACATGCTATGCATAATTGGTACAGTAGCCCAGGGTTGTCATACCCCAGCTACTCCCTCACAAAGTACTTAATACTTTCACCGCAGGCTTGCATAAACGTGATAGTGACTCCAAGGAGCGAAACCGTTCTGGGCAGGTGAGTTGTTGGCACTGTGACCAGTACCTAGGTTCACAGTATGGCGAGACCAGTTGTGGTCGTGTAAACGGTCGCTTGCGCGGTGCAGCATACAAAGTACTTTGGTCCCACAGAATCTTGCATCAACACTCGGGAGATTAGCAGGACGGCACAAGGGCGGGACTACCACGTTGCGTGTTTCTTGTGCATCACTACCTACCTGGGTAGGTACCTACTATAGGTATCTACCACAGTACGTACAGTACTCTGTACAAGACACACAGTGAGACCGTACTGTACGTAAGAAGCAATTAAGCTTTTCTCTCGATTGCTTGCTTACCCCTCTTCAGCTTCCTTGTCTGCGGGGAAAGACAGGGTTTAAGCTCGGTGTGATTACGTCATCAATTCAACGTCACTTCATGTGGAAGGTGCCAAAAGAGCTTTGTTGAAGTATTGTTCAATATAATAAGCTTTGCCTGCATCACTTCCAACCACGGTGGTACCCGGTAGGAGTGCCATGGACTGGAATAATACCCCAAACTCACCTTGACTGTTTGGCCATGGGTCGCACAGAGCCATCCATCGGCCGGCCGCCCGCAGCGTTCCGGCGTGATGTCCGGGCGAAGCAGGCCAAAGCCACCCTCAACAAAGTCATTCCTACCATGCTCTCTGCTCATCCACGAGCACGCCGCGGCATCGACGCATCAGAGCTCATCGTCGCACCACCCGCCCGGTCTTACCAGCCAGCAAACTCCGACGACCAATGGGCTGCGGCTCGAGTGGGACCTCGTCTGACCATTCGAACCACCGACACCCTCACAGCGGCGCGATCTCTGCTCAGTAACAACAGCAATTCCATCAAAAGGGTGGCCATCCTCAACATGGCCTCGCCTCTCTCGGCAGGTGGCGGCTTCCTGAATGGGGCCACTAGCCAGGAGGAGTTCCTGTGCATGCGCACCACCATCCTACCCGCGCTAAAGGACGAGTTCTACCGTCTGCCAGAAGTTGGTTGTGTCTACACGCCGGATGTGTTAGTCTTCCGCTCAGGCGTAGATGGCGAAGATACTGTCCTGCATAAGAATGATAGATGGTTCGTTGATGTCGTCACCGCGGCCATGCTACGCTTGCCCGACACAGAGGTAGACGAGGGGACGGGCCAAGGAGCCTTTACCCAAGCCAGAGACCGGGAACTCTCGGTAGAGAAGATGAAGGCTGTGATGCGAGTTCTTCAAGCGAAGGGCGCCGTCAAGGTTGTATTGGGCGCCTGGGGTTGTGGTGCATATGGCAATCCCCTGGGAGAGGTTGCGAGGGCCTGGAGGAGAGTTCTGGTCGGCCAGAAGAAAAAGAAGATCAAGCAAAAAGGCACCAATGGTGGTCAGGTTGAAGAGACTTGGGACAATCTTGAAGAAATTCTGTTTGCTATCAAAGATCAGAATATGGCTGAGGCCTTTCATGCAGCTTTTGGAGATGAGTTACTGGAGTGGTTAGATGATGCAATGGCCACAGTCGAAGCGAATATGTCAGATGGAAGCCACTCTGGCAGAGAACAAAGCCATGATGAACAACTTGTTGGCAGGATTCAGGAGCTCAAGGTTCGTATTGACCACACGTCAGATACCCACGTCAAAGAGGGGCTGCAGGCAATTATAGCAGGCTTACAGAGCCAGCTTCTAGCAGATGGCACACACATTGACGAGACTGAGGAGACTAAAGAAGGTAGTGAAGAGTGGGATAAAGGTGAAGCAGGTGAGGATGAGGAGTAAGGGCATTGAAGGTATCACTAGTCATAATTACTGACTACTGTCTGAGTAGTATTGGTGTCTGTCAGAACTAACACAGGCAGAGCAATGATATGCGCTTGTTCATACGGTAGGCTCATGCTGTCTATGAGCTGCCTTTTACCCGCTACCTAGGTACCTAGGTAGGTACTTTATTGACTTTCACTTTCCGTGTCGACGAAGGACAAATGGGCCTAGCAGGATTAAGCGTGGGGCAGCAAACGGGCTTCGTCCCGTCAAAGCTGCGGGTCACTGCTTTCCCGTTCCCGCACTCGTGGCTGCAAATTGCATCGCGAAACGGCGTCGGACTAGAGCCTGCACACAACACACACGCTGCCAATCATTCTTGGGAGTGCTCTGCTACCACCCACTCTCTTCACCAAGACACATTTCGGACTCCTCCGACATAGCAACCTCCCTTTTCTCGATCCACACGAGGAAGTACTCTACGATCGTCCACCGCGCCATCTTCTCATGGCTCCGCCGCCCGTGATTCTGCCTCTGGTATCGGTCCTGGGCGACATGGAAAATCCTCCGTCCCTGTCCGTCGACTGGAGAATGAAACAGCCCGGTCTGCAGTCGGACTGCGCTGCTATGCCCATCATCAAGACCAAGTGCATCATGTGGTAGGTTCATTTCCTCAGAGCGGACACTAAACACTATCACCTCGTTGCCCAGACAAAGCGCCGCCGCTTCTTTTCCGCTGCGCTTCAAATGACTGACGTCCGATCCACAGCAACGAATGTGCTCAAGGTAGCAAAGGCGCGAAGAATTGCAAACAATGCAAAGACGCCTCCTATCATTCGCAGTACTGTCTCGAGCTTGACGCTGAACTTCACAAGCTTCTTTGCGTACAAGCTGCCGACTATGAAACAACCCATCAAGACCCTATGAGCCGGGTCCGAATCATCATCCTACATGCTAAGACTGTCCAGGCTGACTTTGCCTGGGCAAAGATGACCCGTACAGGCCTAGAGATCGACCACCACGCCCTCAACGACTTTAGGCTCTCTCAAAAGGACCCAATCATTGTCAAGCCCGAACTCATCAATTGGCAACTGTGGAACTTCCAAGAGACTAAGTGGTTGGGCCACTGCGTCCTTTTCTGGACTCTCTGCAATTGGAGGGAGCTGCCGATCGGTTGGGTCAACCGCACAGCGTTGTTTATGGGAGGCAAAGCCGGTCATGCCAACCTCTTCTATGGGCCCATGGTCATCTCGGTTCTGAGGCAAGACATTGTCGTTCAGAACGACCGCACGCCCGACCACGTTCAGATGCGAACCCTGCGCCAAGTCGCAGATTACATACAAATGGTCGACGACAACCCATGTGTTGGTAATCCAAGCCGATTCCTCTCTGTGCCGGACTCGTACAGCCCAGAGCCAGACCTTGTACCCGTTCCCGGCGTCAAGATCAACGACGGGCTCGAGCTGGATGCCATGGGTCATCTAGGAATGACGTCTCCGAAGGAAGGGGTGTCCGTGTCCGTCAGTAGCAGAAACCAGGCGCAAGGCCCTGCGGCGGTCCCGTTCGTATTGGGGCTGCGGTGGTACGTACGCACTGCTAAGCTCGATATAGTTATCGAGACCGACAAGACCGAGATTACTGCTGCGGTCGAGCTAGATCTTATCTGGGCACAATGGGAAATCGAGCTCCTGCCTGCTGACCCAGAAGATCCCAGGCAAAAGAAAGCCACGGTCGCCTATGCTTACCACAACCGCAGCATGGTCATGATCCATGCCGGCGGTGCGCCGCTCCGAAAAGAGCATGTCGATGCTCTTACTCATTATCTCCACAGGAACCAGGAAAGGAAAAAAGACCGGGCGGCCATTTCCAAGGAGGGATTCGCGGCCTTTTGGCGCCAGACCTATGGCTCCAGCGATATTCCATCTCCCTACGACCTCGAAGCCTCGCACTCGGTCCACCTCTTCGAGGACGACGGCGACGTGGTGCTGGCCTTCGAGGCGGAGGCGGCGAGTGACGAAATCAAAAAGAAGGTCCTGCGCTTGAACGCGGTCCGTGCTGAGACTCTGGTCGAGCGACTCATCATGACATACCCAGACGGTCAGGTCGTGATGATCGTTGAGACCTTAATCGCTTATTGCAAGGGCAACAAGAGCATCGAGGATATGCAAGCCGAAGTCATTGCGGCCGATCCTTCCGAGGAGAAGCTCATCGCGGTCAGAGTTGTTGTACAGCTGGCGGTTGCCCACATGGGCCCCGAGCTACGCAGCATAGCCCGCTATCTCGACAGATACGAAGAGAGACACTATCTTACTTGTTCACAAGAGACTCTGTTCAACAGGACACTAGTGCCGAGCTGAGAGACTACGTTGTACCGTCGGCTGCATAAGTCAGAGTAGTGGAAAGGGTACGGATAGACCTTGGAGCTGGAAGAGGCTGCGATCATCAAAGCAAGGCTGCGATGCACCACAGCAAGGGATATTCTATACTAAGGTACGTAAGTACATTCTACTCATGCGGAATCGATTCCGCGCCCTGCAGAGTGATTCTGGCAAGCAGCCCACGAAGCAAGTCAGGAAGAAGCGGTCAGGCCGGAGATGGCAAAACGCAACACTCCAATATAGCGTATACAGAAAGAGGATTCCCCAGGTCTTGCAAGATTGATATGTACAAGCAGCCAGTGTACTAGAAACGAGCGGATGAGAGAAGATGAATATAAACAGACAACGAAGAAGTCTTTTTGGTGCTGCTTCCACGACCTCCAATCTACCACCGCACCGAAGACGAACCGATACTCGCTGCCTTTGCGAGTGACTCATTGGCCACTCTGTGCCCTTTAGACCGGAATACACTGCGAGTAAAAGTCGCTATACACGTGGCAGGTATACCCAGACACGCATGTGGTAGAACCAGTGTACCCAGAGCCACCGCACTGGCCCCAGGCACCGACGGCGGTGCCAGTGCTTGTGCTGGCAGCCGAGGTCGTCGTCCTGGTGCTGGTGCTGATGGTGGTCGTCCTGGTGCTGGTGCTGGACGTCCTGGTGCTGGTGCTGGTGCCGGTTCCAGTGCCAGAGCCAGAGCCCGTGGCAGTGTAGGTGGAGTTGATGGCGCCAAACTTGATGTTCGAGTAGATGACCTTGGCGCTGGCGGCCGAGACCTCGACTTCCGCCGGCACACCCGACGACGTAGAGCAGGTGCCACGAGCTGATCCCGGCGCAGTCGAGCCAACGGGGTAGGTCGAGTCGAGCCACAGCATATTGGCATAGTAGTCGTCCCACACGGACATGACGAGGACCATGCCTCCCGCCAGCGCTTTACCCATGGCTGTCAGGCCGCCCTTGGCCTGGAAGTCCTTCTCGTCGCCGAACGCAGTCTTTTGTGCGTCGCAGTAGGCAGTGGTGATGGAGTTGTAGCCAGTGACGCCAGCCACGGTGGAAACCGAATTGGGGATCAGCTTGCCGTTCTGGACGTAGAAGCGCTTGATCTCACTCAGGACGCCGCCGGTCTCAATGAACTGCGTGACAACCGTGAAGACCGAGTTTGTGTCGACTGTCATGCCAGGGCCGTAGAAGTCAAGGTCGCCTTGGCGGTAGCTGTTGAAGTCACAGCCGTCGGGGTCACATTCGCTGTTGTAGCGGCTGCCCGCGCCAGAGTAAGTTCCTCCGCAGGCTTCGCCTTCACAGACCTCGGGGGTAATGGATGTGCACGGGTGTGGTGTATAGGCTGTAGCTATGGAGTTGGCCTCCCACACATCCTATTTGTGCCGGGTCAGCAAGCAGCCAGCAGAATGCTAGTGGATGGGCATGGCGCTCACCATCTCTGGGCAGCAGGCTCCATGATCTCCGAGGCCAGTATTAGCACTGTTGGTGGCGGGCACCCAGCCCTCGATGTTGGCCTGTGTATTGTTCATATGTAATTAGCAGAAGCTCGAAGCCCTTCTTTTCTCCATGTTGCCACCAGAGCTCGTCGTTTCTTGGCTTCCAGGTTCACTTGCCTCGCCGTTGATGAACTTCAAGTCCCGTGGGCACTGACTGTCGCAATAACCTGTTCCGTACGCAGCTCCAGCTTTGTTGGTACTAGACAGCCCGCCATCGGCAGGCATCGACACAAAGTACAAGGCACCGTTGAGTCCACACTAGGAGCAGATGATCGTCAGTGTGTGCAAGGCCCCCCCCCCTTTTCACCACCATCGGAGCACCGGCTTTCGACCTACAGGCAGCTTGGACACGTCCACGTCAAAGGTAAACTCTTTTCCCAAAAGGTTGAATTCCTGGTACTTGGTGGCGGAAGCCATCAAGTAAGTGCGCGAGCCGACGTTCTTGCCATTGCTGTTCTGCGTGACAAAGCCCAGGCTCAGAGCGCTGCCGCTGGTCGAGACTCCATAGGTCGATTGATACGAGGCCCCATCGAGACAGCACTCGGCTGCACAGCTTACATCGGTGTCGCAGATGTTCTCGTTCCATGTATTGCCTGTATAGCAGTTTGTCGACGAGTTCACATCGTGAACCCAGCGCCAGTTGGCATCAATCACGACCGAGCCCGTGGTGCTAGTGCATGAGTTGGCGGCCGTACAGGTCTGCCATGTGATGGAGGGCTTGGTCTCGGTCGTCAAGGTGCAGGCTTGCTGGGCCCTGACAGCAGCCACGAAGGCGCTGAAGGCGGCGATGTTGCTGTACATTCTTGCCACAGGTGTCGGTGGTCGCAAGATCGTGTGCAAGAGAGAATGGTAGTCGCAGGAGCTCGAATGATGCCGGATACACACAGAATGGATGGCCATTGTCAGTGTGGATGGGATCGAGCATGATCTTATATACCCACCAAGGTTTGTTATCACACAGTTGTGCGAGTATGGGGAACATGATTGAATCAGACAGCGACGGAGGAAACTTCCGGATCACCAGGACAAAGTCATTTTGGGCCATAGCACGACGGCCCAGTGGAATCACATCCGAGAGCTGTCGATTCATAGGGGCCCTTCCCCCCACCCCCCCCCTTGCCATTGTATCTCCTGGTAACGGGAGAGGAGCAATGACAGGGCGAAGCGCACGGCAGCCGGGCCGTCACGAATTCAGGCTTCACGAGACGACAAGAAGGGAAGGCAAGTTCCGCGATGTATTCTCCTGAATCGTATTGCTTGATTAGTCTGGGAAGGGGACGGGGGGAGGGTGTTGGATGCTGCGCGCCACAGTGCATGGGACAGACGGATGTCGGGAGACAGCGTGGTCTTGGATGCGTCCTCGGTTAAAAAAGAAAGCATACCACAATTGCCTCCCTGGGCCAACAGTCTTGTCGGATCGCGGGCTGGCCGGGGCTTCTGTAAGCGAACCGGAGCATGGTCACTGTTGGTAACGGAGCTGGAGACGCCTTGGCCCAACATTGGGGCTGAGGCATGAGGCGATGGTTGCACGACGCCGTATGTAGAGCGATATGCGTGCCTGGGCAGTATCCACAGACGACAAGAATAACACGTGATGGCGTCGAGGAGCCGCAGATGCTGCTAAAAGGCTGCCGATGGGGTCATGTGGTTATTTCCACTGGAAGCTAACAAGCAGTCAGCAAAGAAAAGAAAAAAAGGCAAGCCGGCGGCCTACGATTGGAGGCTTTTCCTGGTGTGGTGGCCGGAAAGAGACGCGCGGAGGTCTGCTTACCGAGGGCGGCGCTGGCCATGACAGTCCTTGGAAGGGAGCTTTGTCGAGTTGGAAGGCCGAATCGATAATGAGAAAAGAAGATGGTTGCATTGGCATCGTGACGTTCCGAACTACCTTTTTCAGCTATATAGGGAACGGATCGATCAGGTTGGGCGAGGGCTCGGCTAGGGGTGTGGCCATAAGCTCTGCGCAGCACTGAAAACCACAAACTCGTGACATGACGACCTGGGAGGAACAGGCTCGTGAGATAGATCGATTTGCTGCGGGCTGCAAACTGCTGGCCAAGAAACACAGTTGCGGGCCGTCACATACAAGCGGATGGCTCGTTTTTTTAAGAACCAATGAATGTGGCGGGCTGCAGAGCATTGCTGCATTGCTCGTAGTGGAGCCGTTCCAAGGTTGATGAAGACTTGAAGAAGTCCCTAGACGATCGATCCGTCCACCTGAAATTACCAGCCCAGAATAAGATTGCCTTTCGTTCCTACACACATCTCCCACTGTGAATGGATATAGGTATGCTGCAAGTGCGAAAGAACGGACCTTGGGAACACACACCTGCACGTTGAATAGACCTCACCAAAGGAATTCATTCAAATGAATGCCAATTCCAAAGAAGGTACAAGTATCTTTCTATTTGTTCATCTGATAGTCTTTGGATGAGTCCGTGGACGCCTTGCCCATCCTATGGAGAGGTGCCATCCATCTAAGCCATTCATGCAGCAGCACACGTTGAGTGAATGATCAATCAATCAAAACGCAGCCCTCGCTGTGAAGCTGTTCAGACTTGACTTGACTAGAGCACTTATAGAGCCATGACGATTGGTGAATTAGCTTGGGCACTATCTGGCCTGAGTCAACGAACACTAGACTTGAAGGAGGTAGGCGCGCCGGCGCGGACTCACTTAAACAACTGTAAGGCACGTACTTAGGTACGTGCTTCTTACTTGATGCCAGGTGCCCATTCTCATTCCTCTTCTTGGTGTAAGTACTGATGCCAGTCTCTCACTTTGTCGACGAGGAAGCGATTTGCAGAGCGCAGCCAGAGTCGTTCCTGCTCAACAACTGCCAAAGCATCGAAGCATCGCATCGCAGCTCCCTTGTATGCCGTACTTTTTGTAGGACCTGCTCTAGATACCAAGTATTAGTACTTACTCAGAAATAGACAAGTTGGGTAAGGCACTTTTGGACGGCGCTGTGACAAGCGTGCGTGCTTGTGCCGATCTACGCTCGAGGCTGTTCAACATAGTCCGAGTCGAACATGATTAGAGCCACTGCACTACCGGTCACATTTTTCTAGTCTATTCAGCTTTGCAAGACCTCGCGCTGTCATTTCCAGCTTCGACAGCTTAAACTGAACGATGAAAGTGTTCATTACCATCACTCGAAAATCCGTTATCCGTTCTTCGTCCATCACTTTCCCGAATCCCCACCATCCACCTGCAATACTGGATCCATTCATCTCCAACATCCACTCCACCTGAAGAGCATCACTTCAAGATGGGTTTCTTTGACGTCGGAGTCGGAGAGGGCGGTACACCCGAGGACCGCATCGCCATCATCTGCATCGTGGCCTTTGCCTTTTGCTGGATCCCCATCTTCATGATCTGGAAGTGTATCTCGGTCACGCGTGGCAAGGATGTCGACGACGAGGGTGGCAATGTGCCCGTCACTACACACAACAGTGACCCCGAGAAGAACCCATACCGCCCCGCTCCCCAGCCTACGGGGCCTAACCAGCCGTCGTCTGCCGGAGGCGAGAGACTCACGTCTATTAGAGATGGTGAGCGCCGAGCCTCTAGGGATGGCCAGAACCGGGCCTCTAGAGACATCGGACGCCAGGCCTCCAGAGGTGACCGCGGCGCTAGGGAAACCGCCAATCGAGACAAGTTCAACAATGCCGGAGCCGCCCAAGGACACGACACCCGTAAGGCAGGCGCTCCATCGCGCACCCAAACAAGCCAGCGAGTCCACGAGTCCCAGTTCAGAGACGTCCCCCTTTAAAGCGCCGAGATGGCAGTGGCTTCCAAATGCGAAACTCGGCGCAACAACGGGTGGTTGAAGATGGCGGTCAAGAATTCAGGCGGTAGTGCCAGAACGGGCATAGAAGCTGCTGCGCCTCATGGCATGGCGACCAGACCAACATCAAGGCCATCATATGAAGTGAAAGAAGAAGCCCAACCAGCAATATCCATGGTCACGACAACTATAGCATACTGCTGGAGGAAGAAAGGGGATTGGGGGGATGGGAAGCTGGGAACACAGGCACAGGTTGATGGAAATGTAAAATAATCTCAGATACCTTATCAAGCATCTCTTTTCTGGGACGAGATGCAGCAGCCGTCTCTGACTGACTCCCCACTCGTCAGACTCCTGGTTGGCCATACCTCGCTCGGTACGCATCGTTCGTTCATGGGCTAAAATCCCCAGTCCGTAACACACGACAGCTGGGGGCATGAAGTACACGCAATACTCGCTCTTGGTAATGTCATGCTGCTCGATCTGGCGGTTGGGTTGGCTTGTATCCCTTGCTATCCTGTTAAGAGTAGGTCGTAGCAACACAAATAGTACTAACAATCTTATGCCCGCTCCCGCTCGACTTGGTCTGATCCCCCAAAATATATACCTAGATTCGTACACTTACAGCTTGCTCGCTCCGAGCTTGGCTGTCTGGGCTTTGTACAACTTGACGAGCTGCCGCACCGCAAGATCATACAGGACATCTTCCGACCCTCCGGGAATTCTCGCGCCCGGAACTTCTCTCCAAAGCACTAGTAGGTGTGGCGACGTTAGCTAATATCAACGAGTACCCACCCAGTTGGGATGCCCAGTCTCGATCTAGTCCCGCCATGGAGTCAACGGGGCTGCGAAACTCACTCTCAATCAGCTCGCCTCGTCCACTCTGCGTATACCCGTTGCCGCCAAACAGCAGCATAGCCGTATCCGTGCATTCCTTCAGCGCAATGCCCGCGTTGGCCTTGAGCAGTCCGGTCAGCCCACCCAGGGCAACGTCGCTATCCTCCTTCTTCATCTGGGTCAGCTGGTAGGCAAACTGCTCCACCCAGGCCCACTGCGATTCGAGAAGTGCGCCGGCCTTTGCAAGTCGGTGGCGGACAACAGGCTGGTCCATGAGGGGCTTGCCAAACGCCTCACGCTTGAGCACATACTCAAACGCGGCCGATAGGGCGACACGGGCGGATCGAGTGACCCCCACAGCGAAGGTGAGCCGCTCATGGTTGAAATTGGTCATGACATATCGCATGCCCTGTGCAAAGTGTCAGTCCAGCAAATGCATCTATAAGCCGGTGAGAGCAGTTGCCCAGGTGGTTTGGTTTGGTTTGGTTTGGTTTGCCCTTACCATGCCCTCCTCACCGATGAGGTTCTCAACGGGCACCTTTACATCGTCCAGCTCGATGTATGTGGTCCCTCCCGAGATCTGCCCGCCAACCTTGAGTCTTCTCATAGTGACCCCCGGATAGTTCTTGAGCGGCACTACCAGCATGCTCAACCCAGCGGCACCGCTTCCTTCTCCGCCTGTCCTGACCGCCATCGAGGAATAATCGGTCCAGACGCCGTTCGTGATCCACTTCTTGGTGCCGTTCACGATCCAGTGCTTCCCATCTGGCGACTTGACTGCGGTCGTGGTGATTCCCGCGACATCGCTGCCCGCGTCTGGCTCTGTGATGGCAATGCAAGACCTCTTCTTCCCTAGCAACAACTCAGGCAGAAAGCGCTCCTGCAACTCCCGGCTCCCAAACTTGAGGATGGGTGGCACGCCAAACGCCATACCCGTTGTCAGACTGCCCGACGGCCCCGCCAGCCCGGAGCGCGCCATCTCGTCGGCGAAGATCAAGGAGTGCAGGTAGTCATAGTCCTCGATCTTCAGTCCACCGAGAAGCTCGTGGATCCCTAGTTTGTGCAGCCACTCGACAGGAAGAGGCGCCGGCAGCGCCGGAGTGAGCATATTATGCTTGGCGAATGTCTCAAAGACATGCTCGGGTACTGTGTTGGACTTTTCCCATTCGACCGCGTGCAGAAGCAAGTGCTCCGAGATGAAGACGCGGATAGCACGTTGCCAGGCGTAGTGCGTGGGCTTGAATATAGGAGAGGGCAGGCCGGTGAGCCACGGCGGCTCGCAGAAGGGGATAGGCACGGTGTCGGGGGATGCCATGATAACTAGGCTCGGGTGACGGGGGTCACAGTGCTGGAATGATACACTAGACTCAGAGTTGAATGGTCGACGGCGTCGCGTTTACGATGAGTCTACGGAGTAGGTAAAGTCCATGGTGATGGACGCGTATGAACTATGTGTTCTCGGGCGGGGTTCAAACAGACTTCCGAGGTTATTACCTAGGTAGAACGGTGACAAGAGGGGAATTTGCCGAGGGTTTTCCAGGGGAATTTGGCGAGAGTTTGTTGAGAATGCCCCGGTTCTCCCGATTAGGAAACCACGATAGTTCCAGTACGGCGGACGGAAATAACAGACGCCGTTGTGGGTATTTAGGCCTCCGAGCACAGCCTCTTGAGATAAAAGGAATCGGATATTCCGGCTGTGCCTCTCGAGGAGTTGATTTCGGTGAGGATCGTGTGGGCTATATATACTGAGGTGGTCCTGCGAGAAACAGGTGTTAATCTTTTGGATCTGTATACGAATTCAACACTCTTTTGATCCCCCACCTATTTCAACAGGGTTTTCCCACCCTCATTATGAACGTTGAAAGGCCTGAATGCATAAGCAATTATGAACGCGAGTTCTTCCAAATCGCCGACGAATACTCCGCAGTTTTCAATATATCACTGTTAAGCAACATGACCGTCTGGGACCGGAATGTGCCTCGGCGGGGCTGAACCAAGTGTCTGCAGTGGTAGAAACACACCGCACAGTACGATCATCTACTTGCAGCTGTCCTGCCGCCCAGATACTGACTACCCTTGCGTTATACAGCTCCGATGCTGACATATGAAGACATCCTCACCTGGGCATGCTGCCGGAAGACGAAAAGGGCCTCAACCCTTCGCACACGGCACACGAATGTCCTCGGAGTCCGCGATTTTCCCCCTTGAACCTTCAATGTCCCGGTGGCCGATGCCATGGCAGATTGATGTCTAAGTCAATGAGTGGTTAGGCCGTTTCAACCACACATATTTTGGCTAGAGCAGGTGTATAGCGCGTTTTGGCTTGCGTTGATTAGGTTTTGTGGGCCTTGTCGATTCTGTGGCGTCGTAATATGCAGCGGATGTGCAGTAGTTGCAGACTAGTATTTATAGCCTTGAACAATGCTCGTTGCTTATTGCTTAGCCTTCTAGTCGGTTACTGGAGCAACATGCTGAAGAAGACGGACAGAATCTACTGTCGAGACATTCGAACCACTAGAAAATTCGTGGCCGAAACCAACATACTGATCGAAATGGGAGGGGATTAGTGTTTTCTCTTTCTAGGAGGGTTCTGCTTTCTCGAATTTAGTGGCTCTCTGTCTCGGCATCTCTCTTTACTTCCGCCTCTAAGACATCTATTACTTTGTTTTGTAGGCCACTCTGGGAACCAAGATTACGCTCGACTAGACAAATCTGCAACACAAGGTGGGTCTCATTTGTCAATCTTAGTGCTGCGTGTAGCTCAGCATGGACACTATAGGCTGACAGTGGACCGGGATCAAAACAAAGAAAACTCCTGAGGAGTCAACGAAAGCATACGCAGGCCATTCGTCACTTTGGAGTTGAACGTTGAGCTGCGGGCATCCTATTCAGTGGGCGCATTACCATTTCTTGACCTGTGCCCAAATATCTCAAGCATTGCAATCTTGCGAGTGTGCGTCCTAGCCTCCCAAGCCAGCCAAGCTGCGAAGGCACCGAGAAGGTCTTCGTGTGCCCCTGGCCAGACGGTCAGCAAAGTGATAGAAACCATGCAACCTGCGACATGACCCGTCCTAGCGACCGGGGGGAGGGGGGGAGTGGGTTGGCGAGAGACGTTGAGGAGAGCCAGTAACATGGGGGGATCGTAAGCTCATGACTGGAGCATGAAAATCGAGCGTAAGCAGCATAAGCAACTAGTTTCACCACAAGGGAAATACAGGGGCTCTCTGTTCGCAGATACATCGCCAAAGAATGGATTGCGCCTGGTCGGCGGCCACCTTGGCGGTCAGTCGTCTTCAAAGAACAGTATTCCGTAGGCCTGCACATCTGGCCGGACTAGGAGCATACGGAAACTCTCAGCGAGTGAATTTGAGATGTCATCAAAGTGCTCCGTAGCTTCGTCACAGAGCTGTTAAATTCGGTGAGAATTTAGTCAGCGTTTGTTCACAAGCTTGCTTGCTTGGAAATTCTGTTGCTAGAACAGCCAGAACAGTTGGCAATATGTAAAGCACGACACCCAGCATCGCCATAAATTTATTCATAAAATCCCTCAAGGTATACATTTATCGGCATACCCGATGTAAACCGTGACTGTTCATTGTTCGACTAAATCTATCTCATCTCACCGCCCACCGCCCCCCTTGCGGCCTCGGGAAAAAATAGGCCATAACAATGCCAGCGCCTCCATTTGTGGACTACTATCTCGAGCTCCAATGTGACAATGTCATTGATCCGGGGACTGAGGCAGCCGATATCAGGGCGAATTACAGGAAACTATGCCTGAAATACCACCCTGACAGGACACAGGATCCTATTCACAAGGAAGAAAAAACAGAAAAATTCAAGAAAATCGGCGAGGCATACGAAGTCCTGTCAGACCCCGTCAAGAGAAAGGAATACGACCGCAAATGGACACGCAACAGAGAGCGACAACACAACGACGGAAACGCGCCGCCGGACCGCCCCACGCCCTATCCAGCATTCAATCCACAGTTCGCTCGGGAAAGCCCCAGGCCCAAGGACAATAAACAGTTCGTTCCGGCAGAGAGAGCTGGACGACCCGAGCAGAAAATCCCTGTTCGCCCCAAACCTCCGGCCGCGCGTCCAGCTCGTGAAGGACATCAAAACCATCGACAACATGCACATGCAGCACCTCGGGCACCGGTGAACGAAGAGAAGGCTCCACCTAAGAGCCCAAGACAAGGCGACCAAGACGGCCGGCCGGCCCCATTGAAGTTCACTTGCTGCACGCGCCATGAGCCTTTGCCGCTTTTACTACCATCGGTCGTTCACCAGCGTCTATCAAAAAATACAGCGGAGACAAAGCGACTTTTAGATAAATTCGAGCCACTGGTGGATAGCCAATGCCGGCGTGCCTTCAAGCAAGGAGGCGAGTGCCGAACAAAGTTCAACAAAGTTCGCAATTACTTTGACGACATGATGAAAGAAAATAGGGAGTGGCAGGAAACAATTCGGCGTTGGTGGAGCCCCAAAAGTTGCGACGCTGCTAGAATCATTCGGAAGCTTATGATGAAGGAACAATACCTGAACGACACATCAGCAGGATGGGACTGGGACCAAAGGCTGCTGCGGTTGCATCGTATCGAGGAAGGCTACTCGAGGCTTCCCATCGAAGCCAAACATCCCGGCCACGATTGTAAAGAGAAGCGTCAAAGGCTGTTTGCAACTGAGTTGCGTGAATGGCCGAACCCGCCGCCGTTGTAGATACAAGTTTCTATAATTATCAAGAGAAGGAATAGTCACGAGCAGTCCACGGGTTGTTCAGAATATAATAATGACGAAAGTAATATTGGGTCTCGCTACAGTTCAAAGTTGGATTACTTATACTTCCAATTGTGTACTTAATATGTTGCATCCGCAGCTGAGTGCTCATGGAACCAAATTCAATGAAATACATCAGGGAAGGGATCTGATACACGGCGATTCCTAGGAGACTGTGCCCCCAGTGGTCCTCTGCCAGGACCTACGGAAGCTGAAAAGACCTGTATTGAGTCGACAGCTCTGCAGGCCGAGCCCTATTAGCACTTAGTTCATGTCGATTAGATGCAAATGGAAGCTCTGCCCGTAAATCATGAGATTCGACTTCGTGTGGGTCGTTTGGTTGAAGGAGTCGCTGATTTTCCTAGCCACCACAAAGCCAGCACAAAGAGGTGTAAAGTGGTGATGTGTATGCACACCTCATCGAAAACACTGGCAGGTACTCGTGCCGGTTACGATTTCACGATATACTATGCAAGCGCTCTAGGCCGCTTGATAGCTGATATTACTTGCTGAAGGAGTGCCAAACGGTGGGGTTGCAAATATTGCCATAGTTACACAGACCAAGTCACCGCTGTGTCATTATTGTTCAGCGCATGCAACAATAGGGTCGAGGTTGGTATGGTGTCTGAGCAATCGACAGTCGAGCTGTCATCGTAGTATAATACGTGTGCCGCACAATTCGTGGCCAATGCACACCCGCTCGATGGGCAGTCTCCGGCATAGGTGCCACTGATGCTCCATTTAGCTCCAGCCGAGAGAGTTTCAGCTGGTTTGCTGAAGCATCTACTGCAGGTGGACCCTGGGCGCCATCACAAGCACTGTATCCTCGATAGTGGAGTCCATAACAATGCATGAGAGCTTCCCATCCGTTCACAACCTCGAATTCGTTGTTTCATACACCTATATGAAGTGTAGATTAGGACACCTTGTGTTTGTACTGCACAATATCTCGACCCGACAGCCTGGCTCCAGGCTGCAAGTTCACGCAGCGGCGCCTAGTGGACCAGTGGGAATCCTGTCTCGGTGGGTCTAACGCTCCAGGTGTCTAAAATTAGACACTGTATTATATCTTGACTCCATCTCCGCACGAGCCGGGGACAGAAGGTACGGCAATGGTTGTTGCGAAAGGTTACCCTGCAATAAACTCCATGCGCAAGAGGATGTAGAACTGAACCACCAGCAGACTCTATGTGCAAGGGAAACACTACCTTTGATATGAGACACACGGGAGAATACACATAAGATGGCCAGCACAGCATGTAGTCCATATTCTTTCTATATGAGACCCACAAAATATTCCTTGTGACCGTACTCAGCAGTGACGAAGCCAACACAATCCTGCTCTCGCGGAATATTATTCACACCCTTTCCACGTCTAGCTTTGGGTTGTTCTGTAACCAGACCGATCCTGCGGCATTGAACTTTTTGAATTTCTGCAATAGCAGGCCTTTCGAGGTGCCGTTCTGCGCAAGAACCGGCAAGTGAAAAGCCTTGAAGTCACGTCCGTCTTTATCGTCGAAGGAAAGCATCCATTTTGTACGTCCGGCGGCCATCGAGGAATTCGTTGCATTCACCCTTGGATCGGGCCATCGAGAGACGAGTTCAATGGTGATATCTCCCCGAATGACGTCGACTCTGGAGAAACAATGTCGAGATGCAGCTTGTGGACGTGGATATGAACGGCAGATTGTGCGAGCAAGTGGCTTTAGGCGGTGTCTGCGTATAGGCGCAGGTCGTCTCCTTCTATCATGACGAGCCGCGTGGGAAGATGTCTCGCTCCATGTTCGTCTGCTCGGGGTTCGCAAGTATGCGACTGTTCACCGTTGTGAAGCCAGGCTTTGCATTGCTCCAGAGACTGCGAGGTGCTCCGTTTTGTTCCCGGCGGACCATACAGTAGAGCTTGGGAAGTCTTTAATCAGCAACTGATCATGACCACCGGCCAGGCCTAGAGCAAAGCTGGATACTAGTCACTTTGTGAAGTGGCTGACATCAGCAAGGCTTTTGCATAACACACCTCGTATGAAACCTCGTTCTCATGATACCACTTGTTCGTAGCCTCTGGGTCCAGACCCTTTTCCTTGCGGAGGCTCAAAGTCACCAACACTACCCTCTCCGCAAGGTCATCGTAGTTGTTGCGAGTAAAATTTCAGTAGTTCCTACGTTGGTACTGTTGACATCCTGAACTGGTGTGTAGGTTCCCATCAGCACCTGCAAGCGCAGTGACTGTCGATAGTACTTAGAAATAGACACTGCACTCCGCGAGCCTACTTGTTAGTACTACGTGTTTCTTCCTCCATGTCCAGACGTGGTCACCCCAGCGTTGTCAGTATGCACTGGGGGCTCTTGCCACACGATGGACACGTGAGCCTCCCTCTGACATAATGTACTCTGAATCGGCAATCTATTCCGTTTGTACACATGCAAGCTCAGATATAGCAGAAGGCGGCCGACGTTCATGAGCAGGGATGCGAGAGGGGAAAGGGGCATTCTCGGAAATCCCACACTTTCCCGCTCGGGTGCCGTGGATATGGTAGTCTCGACGCAACCTTGGAGATGACTATGTATAGTTCCTTAGGTAGTATAGTTTCTGGCGAGGAACATGTACCGTACGTCATATGTTATTGGGATGCGAAATCATGTAACTGTATGTTCATTGGTACTCTGTCTGGTGACACGTATGAGCATCCTCGAAACTCCACCAACGTGGATTATTACAAGCTCCTCCACACAAACCTGGATTCCTCGTGAACTCAAGCGCCTATCATGCATTTCTTGGCAATTTCTGGGCCCGTCCTTCTTCCTCTGGTTCTCGCAGCCACTGACCCACGACTACAAGTCGAACTCACCGTCGACACCCCGTGCAACGGCGTGTCCACAACTCTAGACGGCCGTCTATTTGTTCTCTACGCGCGTGTAGACGGGACTCAAGCCCAAGGGCTACCTGAAGTAGTGGAATGGATCAAAAACACCGGCGTAGCATACCCAAATGCCGCATGGAACTCCTACGCCGGGCCGGCATCCAACCCAGCGACGACGTTGGTCCGAGTCAACTCACAGCGCATCGGCCCGGACGGTAACCTCTGGCTAGTTGACACCGGGTCGCCTGGCTTTAGCCGAGCCGTGATACTACCCGACGGCCCGAAGTTGGTGGTGGTGGACGTCAAGCTTTAATTTTAAAAAAATTATCATAATAGATTTCGTAATTATAATAAATATACCAAGTATAGAAAGAAATCATAAAGAGATGTAATATTGGATTTTTTCAATTTTTTCCAGAATACTTTTTTATAAATAATTATATACTTTAAGCTATATTTATCTTTATAGTAATAAAATTTCGCAAAATATTTAAATTTTATAAAGATTGTTATAAATTAAATATATTATGTAAATATAACGTTTATTTTTTTCGACGAAATATAAATATAAATCGCTTGAGCTAAAATCGTTATTGAAATCAATACTCGATAAATATTTTATTAAATCTAAATTGCGTTTAATAATAAAGATTTAACGATATTTTGCTTATGATATAAATTATTCAAATATAAAACTATTTATATTTGTAACCAAAATAGCGACTTTCTAATATTTTATTAATAATATTTTACGGAAATATTTAAATAAATTCTATTATATTTATAACGATAATATTTTCATTTATTCGATTTTTCATTAAATAATAAGCTCTATTCGAAAGCTCTTTTCTAGTTTTAAATAAAGAATATAATTTTATAGCTAAATAGATAAAAACAATTTTAAAAGCGTAATAAACGGCATTTCTAACATTATAAACTTTAAGTTCCTTATATAAAATCTATTAAATTATTTTTTATATTTCGTATTTATAATTTATATTATTATAAATAATAAATAAATGTTTTTATATCTATTATAATAATCATTTAATAGAGATTATTTTAATATATATAAAAGATATTATATATTAGGTTATTTATTCAATAATTTATAATATAACGGTTTTTTATAATTTTATTTAGAAAATTAAATTTTATTATTAATTTATTTTTCATATATATCTGTAATAAAGCGAATTATTTTTTATCTTTTTTTAAATTATTATAATATTTAGAAAAATTATCGATTTTAGCGATATATTTAATTCAGAGATTATTATAAATAATAACAAAGATATAAAATTCGATTAATAATATATAAATTTTAAAGCTTTTAATTATATTTCAAGATAATTTATTTATAATTATCACTTTCTTATTTATAATCTTGCTTTATTATTAATAATACTTAATGAATTGTCGTTATTTTTTACTTTAATTTTGAATTTTTATTAAAAAAATCGAGTTTATTCTTTTTTTTTTCGACATTTAATTATAAAATTTATAGTCTTAAATTTTACGATATTATATAATTCAATAATTTAAAAATGGATAATATAGAAATTAATTATTTTTCTTTTTTTAAAAAAACATCGTATTATAATTATTTTATATTGAAATATAATTTTTCAATATGTTAAAATATATCAGATTTATAGAATTATCGAAACGAATTCCGCTATTATTAGTTATAAATCTAAACTAAAAAGCAATATTATTTTTATAATTATTGAAATAAATAGTTTTTATTTTGAATCGTTTTAAGAAAAACTATTAATTAAACTTTATATAATATTCTTATAGCGGAAATCGGCTTATTTATTTATATGAAATAAAAAAGTAATTATAAATCAATCAAACTTTTCTTTAATTACGAAAATTTATTTATTTATTATTATTATTTATATTAATAATAATCGTCGAGATAACTTTTTATGAAGATTTCAAATATATTAAATATAAGCGATAAACGAATAATAGCCCAAAAGGGTATTAGGGTATTTTTCGATTTATTTACAAAGAAATACTTTATTTAAATTAATTTACGTTTTAGCTTTCTTCTATTTTTATTACTCTTTTAAAAATTTACTTTTCAGCTAAAATATATATTATTATAATGGTTTTATATATATTAGATTGATTTCTTAATTATTTATTATATATATATATATAATATTGCTTGGAAGGTTTATTTATTTAGCAGATATTTTACGTTAATTATATTTAATATAATATTAAATATTTATAATTTTAGCTAAATTTAAATTTAATTTTTTTATAAAATATCATAGAGTTTCCCAAATAACTATATTAAATAGTAAAGAAACATTATATGTATAAGGAAAAAGCGTAAAGGGTTTAATTATAGTTTATATAATTGATAATTCTTTGCTATTAAGGAAAGAATAAGGAAAGTTATAAAGAAGCGCTCTATTATAAATGGTTATATAGGCGTATTATCTAATTAGCTTAAATAGCTAGCACTAGTATAGAATCATATATATAATAGTAATCCCTATACTACTATACTAGCAATGCTATTATTATAGTTTTTATAAATATTAGAATCGAATATTGAAATATTTAAAACGGATATAAATCTGTTAATATAAAAAGTATATATATTTATAAATTATAGAAATTATATTGAATTACTTATTTCGTTATGAACTAATGAAAATTTGCTTACTATAGCTAATTCAATATGAAAGCTAAACATAATCGGTAGTTATACTAGTTAAGCAGCAATAGCTATAAAATAGCTATATCAATTTAGCAATTGAATTATATAAGCAAGGATATTTGCATTTATACCTATAGTTATATAAGCTAAGCTGGGCTGATAGTTAACTATTTTCTTTATAAAATTATATCTTCGATTAAAAAGAAATTAACTAATTTAATATTATATTCGAGTAATAGAAAATAATCTGTATTAAATAGAAATATTTTTTATTCGATATTTAATTTTCATAATAAATAATTCAATAATTGAAATTTATATAGCTATAGAATAATTATAATATTCAATATAATCAATAATTTATATTCACGATTCTATATTATTTTAATAGAAAAGTCTCCTCGAGATATAGTATATAGAAAAATAATAGCATTATTACCTAGATAATAAGATATCTTTAAGAATTTAGGGGATAAATATAAACTTTAATATTAGGGCCGATTGTATGTTAAAATATAGCTAAATTTTGATATATAATTTAGTTAATATAAAAGAGAAATAGATTGGGCTTTAAAGATAATTGTAAGGGCAGTTTTGCTAATTTAAAAAAAAAATTAAAAAAAAATTCCGGAATTTAAAGCTGCTAATTATATAGCTAATATTCAACGTTATTTATAGAAAGTTTATAATATAAAGCTTTTAGACTTTATTAAACATTCTTATAAAACATCTTTTATTAATTATATATAAAATATTTTTTACTTTATTACAATAAATATTTTATTAATAAATGATATTTTTATAATTTATAATGAATTTAAGAAATATTAGCTAGATAAATCAAATTAATAAAGCTTTTATTGATATTTATATAATTATTTTCAAATTTAAACTCTATACTATTACTATAATCGCTTTATTTATTTCAATAATTATTTTCAAATATTAATAATATTGAATCTTTATCTACTTTAGCGTTTCTATAATATAATTAACCGATATTAAAAAACTAATATATATAAAAATTATATATATTATTAATATTTATATTGAATATTCTAAAAAATATTATTATAATTCGTAAAATATAAATTAAAGACTATTATATAATTAATATTTATATTGAATATTTTAAAAAATATTATTATAATTCGTAAAATATAAATTAAAGACTACTATATATATTTAAAGAAAAAAGAGAATAAAATAAAATATTTTAAATATAGCTAATTATAATAAAAAATGAAATTATAATCGTTATTAGATTATATAAAATATTACTCTATATAATCTTTAAAAATTTATATTATTATAAATATATTGAAAGTTTTAAAAATGCATTAAATATAGAATTTGGATTTATATAGCTAAATTTTGCTTATAAAATTAGAAATATATAGATTTTATAGAAAAAGAAATTCGACTTTATTCTAATCGCTAAAACTTAAAAGCTTTAAAATAAAAGAATATTACAATTTATAATATTATTCGATTATAAATATTTTAATTATATTTAATATATTTGCAACTAAGTTATAATATAATATTATATAGGAATATATATATATATATATATATTGGAAATTTATATAGAAAAAATTATTATTTTATAATAAAATTAAATAAGCTATATAAACTAATAAAAAATATATTTTTATAATAAAAAGTAAATATTTTATTATAATTTTTAAGCTAGCTATATTTATAAAATATAATTTAAACTTTATTTCTTAAAATAAAAACGCTAGATTTAATAATAACAATAAAAAATATAAAATAGCAATAATAATAAATTAAAATTATAAATATTGAAAAAATCAATATCGATTTATTTTAGTTTTTATATAAACTATCTTCTATTAAATATATTTATAGCGGAGTTAGCTATAATTATAATTATAAAAAAGCCAATTTGCAGTAAATCCGATCACGAGCTTAAATAAATTAAAGGTAAATTCCTAATATTTGTAATACTAGTATTGCTAGTATAGCGTTATAGGGGCTATCCTTGTATGCGTTTTTGTAATAATATAGCTATTCAAGCTAACTAAATAATACGTTTATATAACTGCTATTGCTATTACGCTCTCTTAGCAACTTTCTTTCTTTTCTCTCTAATAGTGTTATGGATTGAGCTTACGGCTAGGCCTAAGCTCTACGTATTAGTCAGGGGGCCCTCTAAATCCTTTATATTAATCTCTAATGCATATATTACTCGCCTGCCTTACCTTTATTTGGTATCTTCAATAATACAACCATTTAGCACCTATTCTATATCCCCGTCTATATACTCTTGGGTCGGACTATAATAAATAGCAAAGATTCGCTAATATAGATGAGATCATTTATCAGGGCACACCTAAATCGCTAACAGGGCACCCCCCTGGTTTCTCGCACTGTGGGTCCACTTTTAGATATGTCAATAAATTAGGGATGTCACCAAATTAGGGATGTCACCAACACTAGATTTCACAATTTCACAAAAGAAAAAACCCTCTACGTGAAAATTAGCCCTCTATACGAAAAATCGCCTTCTACGTGAAATTCGTGAAATTAGCCCTCTATACGAAAATCGATTTTAGTGACATTCCTAAAAGTGGAGCCTAGGGATATTATACAAATTTTTGGTGATATTCCTAAAAGTGGGGCTACTGTGCGAGAAACCAGGGGTGTGCCGTATTAGCGATTTAGGTGTGCCCTAATAGATCATCTCATATAGATTATATAAATAAGCCTTTTATATTTATCATATAAACTTTATAATATATCTTTATTATTTATCAATTTAATTTAGAGAAATGAAATTCTTTTTTATAAAATTTGGATTTTAATAAAAGCTGCGGATATTAAATATCGTACTATAATTAATTAATTTAAATTTATCTAATTAATATAAGTTTTCGATTAAATGTATATATAACTAAATTATATTATAAATGCTTTAATAGATTCGATTAAAAAGAATGCTCTATAATGGTATACATTTCCGAAAAAATGGTTTACTGTCGAGAAAAAAAAAGAGATAAAAAGAGGTTAAGAAATGAAATCGATTTAGCTTAGCGGACCTTAATAATCTACTCCCCGATAAATAATATAAAAAACAGCCCGATACCCCTCTATATCGTCAATTATTTAGATTTTTACAAAAAGACTATTCTTATTATTATTATTACGAACAAAAACGGTGCCGACAAGGATATTATCGTTGAAGAAAACGATAGTCTTAAGGTAATTACTAATCTATTTTATAGCGATAAATAGATCGATTTCCGATATAAGAATATTTAACAGAATTTAATTAACAACCTTTCGTAAAAAATTAATGATTTAGCTGTTATTTTAAGTAATTACGAAAATAGCCCTGCTTTTTTTTTAAACCCCTTACTGCCGAAAGTGAAGCCTTTTTCGAAAAGTTTAGCGGCTTTATAAACATCGGTACCTTTGAAAACCATATCAATAATAATAAATATATCGATATTATATTCAAAGAATTCAAATTTCGAACTTTAGGCCTATAAGCAATTTATTTAAAAATCACCGATTTATACGCTATCTTTACCGAATTAAATTGTTTAAGTAATTAGGTTCTGCGTTTAGATATTAACCTAAAGAGTGCAAATAACGAATTATTAATTTAAAAAAGAAAGCTTTATATTTCGTTGATAAAGATATAGGCAAAGATAACGATAACGATTTATTCGATTTCTTTAACGGTATTAATTAGCGACACTAATAAGAGATTGCTAATTATAACCGAATTATCGCAAACCTCTATATCGATTTGAATATAATTATCTAAATTATTATAGATTTATATATAGCTGCTTATAATAATTCGCTATATATTTAGCTTATCGATAATCACATTAAAGTTAAATAAATAATCAAAATCGACGACTTTTCTAAATTCTACGATAACCCTTTTAAAGATATAAAACTTTTTCTATTTTAATAAACATATATCGATAATAAGCTAATAAACAATAAAAAATAATTCCCCGATAAAGTAATCGAAATACATTATATTACGGATTATCTACCTAATAGCCCCGTTACCGACATTTTTCTTTATATCAATATCAATAACCCTTAACATATTATTATTAAAATAAATATAAAAGAGTATTTATTTATAGCTTATAATAAATCCGATCGAAAATATAAAGCTTAAAAGCAATATAATAGATTATATATAATAAAGCTTAAAATTTATAATATCGAGAAATCCAATTATTATATATTTAAAGCCGTATTGATATATTCTATAACGGAATTATATTCATTTGCTATTAATTAGAAAAACGCTTTCGAACGCCATTTATCTTATTTTTTATAGCTGGCTTTAGCTATACAATTCCTAAACGATATCGTAGATTTTACTAAGATCGCTGTTTTACTTTAAAAGGTAGATAATATTAATGAATGCGCCGAAGCCGAGGTTAATTATAATAAATCTAATTCTAGTAATAATCGCGGAAGATATAGCGGTTATAATAACGGTCGTAGCAGGATTATTAGCATTTAGCTTTTTAATAATAATGATATCGGGATTATCAATAATCGCGGTAGAGGAAATAGCAGAAATTACAAAGGTTATAGCGGATATAGTAATGCCCGAAATAGCTAGTACTATATTCCCGGATATTTTGCCGAGCTTATAATTTGAACTTTTTGCCTAATTCATAAAAAAAAATGCCGCAATTATAATTATTTAAGTAACCTTTAATCGCATTCCGCCTATATCGCCAACCTATATATCTATTTCAATTAATAAAAAATATCGAATATATTTATTTTTCAAAAATAAGTTAATGATATTATATTTAATAATATTCTGTTAAATTCGGAAAATTGAATCATTTTAAAAAGAATCTCTATTTGAATAGATTGATATCTTTAATCTATATGTAAATATAAATAAATCCCGTATTATATAATTTCTTTAGTAAATTATTAAAAAGGGATTTTTATTTATTTAATTATTATAATTGATAATGGATTTTCTTTAATAACGAATAATATATTATTAAATACTGAAGTAAAAGAATATTTATTTATTAGCTTAAAATTTTCGCGATATATATTGAAATTATTATAATTACGAAGAATTACGGGATTGTGATTATATTTTATAAGCGATTACAACTATATATTTTAATAAAAAATCGTTATTATATTATGAATATTATTCTATATCGATAAATAGATAGAATTAAATATTTTTTTTATGAATTTCGATGTATATTACGATATCATTATAGGCTTCTAATAATTCGAGTACTATTATATTAAATTAATTTTATATTTACGAAACTTGGAATTTTCCCCGATTTCAAAGCTGGGCTTTTCGATTACCGAATTTTTTATAAATAAAGACAGCTATATATTGAACAATATAATTTAAGATAATAAAATCTATAGACGCGATACCGCTATAAATCGAAAAATTAGCAATATACTATAATAAAAGCATTAAAACTTAAGTTTATTTATTTTATATCCGATATTTTATTAGGATTTGATATAAAGGATAAATGTAAGAATAATTTAGAAGCATTTAATATAGATATAAATTTCGAAAATATATTAGATATAGATATAAGCGAAATAGCGGAGATTTCCAAATTAGAAATATATAATATTTAAATTTATATCGACGATTCGAACGAATTTATATAAAAATATATATTCGATTATATTTGTAAGGTTTAGCTATTTATAATAGCGGAAGTTATATTTAATAAATTGTTAATTTGCGATTATTTAGCTAAAAGTGCGGTATAGTATCTGAAAGCTAAACGGTTAACCGATCTAATTTATATTTTCAAGCTTTATTATAACTTCTATATTTAATCGTCAGGATCAAGCGGAATTACGGTTCGGGCTTTCGAATTAGAAAAAAGTATTTTATTAAATTGCAAAGTCTTTTTATCTCTTAATATTTTCGAGGAAAATAGCGAACTTATAATATAATTAATTAATAAACTAGCTAAACATTATAAATATAATAGTATATATATATTAAAATATATCTATATTAGATAATATAAATATTTTATTAATATCCCGGTAGTTCAAGCGGTATTTTTCGTTTATATCGTTTATAAACTTCTAAATACTGATATTATTTATTTACATAAAATCGATAAATTTATAATCGACCGTGAAGCTAAATATTTATAAAAGAAATTATTATATAACGAAAAGATATTATATAAAGTAGCTTTTCGATTAATTTTAAAGAATATTACGATAAGCTCCGAATTTTCTATGAATATAATTTTGATATATTTGCGTTATATCGATATATTAACTATAAAATCGAATTAAATGATAAAGCGAAGCTAAAATCTTTTAGATATTTTAGACTACATAAGACGTTATTAAAGAAGTTAGAGATAGCGCAGAAATATATTATGAAGAATTTGAAAAAGGGGCTTAATAAGTTTGATAATGCGCTATAAGCTACCTCTATTTTAATAGCTAAAAAGCCGGGTAATAGATTATATTTTTATATAAATTATCGGAAATTTAATATATTATTTAAATATAATATATATTTATTATCTTTTATCGACAAGATATTAGCTTAGATTTATAAAATCAAAGTTTTAATTAAAATCGATATTTAATAAACTTTTTATTAAATTCAAATAATTTTAAATAATAAATATTTTATTGTTGTTCAATTACGCTATAAATTATTCAAATATAAAGTAGTTCTATCTAGGTTTATTAACGGATCCGCGATATATTAGCGTTTTATTAATAATATTTTACTAAAATATCTAAATAAATTTTAATATATCTATATCGATGATATTGTAATTTTCTGGAATTGCTTAAAAAATATAAGATTTATATTAAAAAGGGGTTTCACTATTTTCGTAAAATTGGTTTATAAGCGGATTTTGCTAAATATAAATTTTATATGGAAAAAACTGAATATTCAGGTTTTATTTTTGAAATCGATATTGTCGCTATCGATTTAGTTAAAAAAAAGCTATTTATAAATAAAAGCTTTTACATATTATTAAAGAACTATAATTTTTTTTCGGATTTGCGAATTTCTATCGCCGTTTTAGATAAACTTATAGTTACATTATTAAATTATTTATAGATTTAATTTATAAAAAAGGGCTATAGCAATAGCTATATTTAATATATTAAAAATCTTTCGACGAATTTCGCTAAGTGTTAATAAAGACGTTTTCATTTAGTAATTTTAACTATAGTTTAGAAATATATATATAAATAGATATATTTAAAAGGTAATCGTTAGAATCTTTTCTTAATAACAAAAGAACGATAACGATCAGCATTTTATAGCATTTTTTTAAAGATATTATATAGTCCTAAATTGAATTATATTATATATAATAAAGAATTAATAGTAATTATGAAATTATTAGAAATATAGCGCTTTAAATTAGAAAGTTTCTATCGGTTAAAACCGTTTTAGATTATAATAAATTATTATATATTCGATTATTTTATAATTAAACGGCTATTTAATTTATATTAAGCTAATTAAGCGAGATTGATATCATATTACTATTTTGGAATTATATATCGATAAAGCTTATGTAATACGATTATAGATTTATTGATATATAAGGTATAAAAATAACGTACGCTAAAAGTATAATAGAAAGAAAAGCGTATTTTACGAATATTTAAAAAAATTAATTCTATAATCGAAATAGCTAATCTATTTTATATTATTCTTTTTAATTTTGTTTTTATATATATTAACGTATTTATCGCAAATATTTATATTTTAAATATTAAAGTTAATCCGCTACTATTTTCCGAATTCTTTTTATAAACACTTTCTTTAAAATAAACCGGAAAAATCGGATATTAAAGGTATATAGATAATATATCTATGATAAAGCTCTTTATTAGATATTAATAAAGAAATATATATTATATAAAAGAATATTAATAATGCTAATACCGGATAATTTATAAATAAAAATAATCGAAAGATTTCATGCTTATATTATAATAATACATTTCAATAAATTTAAAATCCGCCGATTTATTATTACTATATATTAACAGCTGAACTAATTGAGCGATATAAATATATATATTCAATAATTACCTATATAGCTTCACGAAATATCTATAAAATAAATATCTAACTTTTTTAATTTAATTTCGATATTATTATATTTTTAGCATTACGTTATAATCGATTTTAATGAAATACCGAAAATAAAAACCGAGTTCGATAACATTTTCAGTATTATCTATAATTCTTTGAGAAAAATATGATTTATTATATATACGAAATCGATAATAATTAAAGATTTAGCCTAAATATATTATATGGGATTATTATAAATTTGCGGCTCCCTTTTGATTATAGGTTTTAATTAGATATTTTAATTTATAATATATTTCATAAATAAGATATTTAAAATCTTCGGGATTAAATATTAGTTATTTATATATAGGTATTTATAATCGGTAAAATAGATCGAGAATTATTAGGAATAAATAAGCCAACGGCTATATATATTGGCGAGCTATTATTAAAATAATTGAAATTTAGTTTTTTTAGTAATAGATATCGGGGGAGCTTTTTATTAATTGTATTGCGGTTTCTGTTAACCGTGTAGGTTAGTATACGGACCGCCGCGCGCCCCGCGCGCTAGCTTAATTCGGCTCATCGCCTATAGATTAGAATTTAAAGGGGTATCTCTTTAAAAAAAATCACCATAACAGTTTTACTTTTTATAAAGGTAGTATTAGATTAAGATTTATCTAATCTATTTTACTATTTTATTCTATAATTATAGATAGTTCCTATTTATAATTAATACGTTAAATACGTATAATTTCCTATGTTTCAAAACTTCAAAAATGAAACAATTCTATCAGTATATTATTTACTAGTATTATTATTCCGTTTCTCTATTCGTCTGAACATCAAATCGTCGGATATTTGCATAACGCTTTAATAGCGTAAAAATTCAAACAAGTTTTATTCGTTTTAACTACTTTAGTAAAACGTCGTCCGAATTCCTGATAAACTAGCGAGGTTTTAATTCGGTTTCAAAGCGTTCCAAGCTAATTTAGTAAAACTAGGCATTAAACTAGCGTTATGCATTTAATTTCGATATCGGCCAACTCTCCGATATCGGCTGAATCGATGTAGAACGAACGAATACATATAGAAAGGAATTTCCCTCTCTTTTAGAATTAGATTTCAACAATAACAACATACACTCTTCTACTTCTCCCACTACTTCTACTATTACTACCGCTTTCGGACTAATTCTATATTAATTTTTACCTGTTTAGGACTAGTGCCTTTTCGCTTATTAAGCATATCGATTTTTTATACTAATTAGCTAATCCATTTAATATTAATAATTTTTTAAGTTGCCGAAAAACCGGTATATTGAATAGTATATACGCTAAAGATACTGTATATAAACGGATTATATACGCCTATTAATCATATACCGACGGATTTTATATCTAAAATCGGCGTTAATAGATCAAATCCTCTAGTAATCCAATATACCAACCTTTTTTCCTAATTACCTTTTTTCGCTAAACCTAACCCGTTAAATCGCATACCAGCCCCATTAGGCTTATATGCTAGCCTTATTAGGCTAATAATTATATATTAGCTGCAAATAGGTTTACAACTATATGCCAGCCCTATTGGGCTTATATACTAGCTTTATTAGGCTAGTATCTATATATTAGCCCTAAATAGATTTACAACCGTATGCCAGCCCCACTAAACTTATATGCCAGCCTTATTAAGCTAATATCTATATATCAGCCCTAAATAAATTTACAACTGTATGCTAGCCCTATTGGGCTAATAATCTATTTGACAGCTTTATTAAGCTCACTTCTCCGTAATCTATATAATCTCAATAATTAAAGCTTTCTTAGGGCGTTTAACAACCGCTTTAACCTTAACGGTTAATTCGTTAATATCGATCAATTTAATTAGCGCTATATTATAAGCGCTTTTGGTTATAACATTAGCTAGATTGCTATCGCTAATAATCCAGCAGACCTCATCTATCTTACGATTTTCGTAAGATTTATAAAGGGCTATTATATCTATTATTAAACGCTTCTCGTTAATAAAACCGAGCTTAACCAAATATTCGTCTAAGGATAAAGAGTCTATATAGAAAACGAGAGGGGTTGTAAAGAGCTATAAACGGTCTATAACTATCTTGATAATAATGCTAAGATAATAGCCAATATTAAAGCTAATAATTACTCCATAGAGTTCAATATAAAAGATGCTATATATAATACATTTAAAATATATATTTATATTCGTAATAAGGTTGCTATATATCTTAAAGCTATCGTCTATATAGTTATATTCTTTAGCTAATATAATAATATAGCCGATTTAACTACTTAGGTCTTTACGGTTAGCGAAAAACCTATTTGGGAATATATATAGCTTTATATGTAAAAGATCCAATAATATATATATTAAGCCTCGACCCAGATTATTCATTATCTATTAAAGGCGCTTAGTAAAAGCTTTCACCTCTTTATTAAATAGTTTAGCGGTTTAAACCGCAACGGAGATATTAAAAATAGCTTCGAATTAATAAATAAAGGCGATATAAGCTATATATACGCACTGCTCAATATAGCGCTAGGCGCGGTCGTTAGCTTTAAGATCGATAAATGCTAAGCGGCTACCTTGATTTTTCTATATAAATACAATATTATCGCTATCTAGCTTTATAATGCCGCCGTTAAAATTAAATTAGGTATATTTATTAAGAATAATTTTACGCTTAGATCTAAAGCCGGCCTTCTGCAATTCACTCTTTTTACAAATAGCGAAATCAGCTATTTCGAATAGGAAGGTATCGTTAATCTGCAAACCAGCTAGGGGGCCGCCGCGTTAACTATGCTGCGGGCTACGTTAACTATATAGATTGAATTGCTGCAAGATTAGTCAGCAGCCACCACCCATTTCGTCACCAAAATGATAATTATCATTATTTATAACAAAGCCGCAAATATAACCCGCCCTTCTATATTATAATTAGGCGGGGCAACTATATAAACAATTTATTTATTTCTTTCAAACCTCGTCGCCGTTAAATATATGCTCGCGTATCATATCGCTCCTTATTATTTACAATAAGAATAACAACGGCTTACCCAATATCAATCATTACTAATCGCTTTCTAATATTGAATCCGAGGATTTAAATATTTCGCAACTTACCCTTACACTCCTAACAAAACAAAAAGCCGCAAAGGCCGCCTTAAATACCCTCAATAATAACGTATATCCATCTTTCCAAAAACTCCTCGAAACTATCAACAATTACGCTTAAAATTATAAATTCGCGATCAAAAAACGCCGATCCAACAATAAAAACGCCGTCACAAAGCAATAGATTTGCTACGATCTAAAATGCCATTATTTGCAATTATATAATAAGGTTATTCCTAGGAACCGCAACAAACAAACAAGCTTAATAGCTAGAAATAAGGATTCCGATAATAATGGACCTATAAAAAAGAAATTTCGAAATATAAAGCTTAAAAGCTGCCCGTAAAAAGCTAAAATAATATTATTTAGAAAATCTTAATAATAAATCTTCCGAATTCGCGATCAACACCATAATCACTAACCGGATAAAAATACCTAAAATATTACGATATATAAAAAACGCCATTAAGCAAATAAGAGTTCACCGGCGCCAATATTAAAGATCGCGATATTTAGAATATTCTTTATACCCGGCGCCTATTAATATAAGGCATAAGAATATCGTTTCAAGCTTTTTTTCATATACTCATAAACTATCCCAACATTATCGTAGAAATACATAAAGAGGACGAAGATTATAAGGATAATAAGATCGATGCTATCTAATAGATCTATATCTAATATCTAGATATATAGCGCTTAAATCCGGAGTTCCTCTCCGATAATAATATATATAATATCGACGAATTCGAAATGCCTTTTTTTTAATTAAATAGCATTTCTAACATCTATATAACCTTTAACGTTTATTAGGCGTTAATAAGAGGAGAAATTATCAAGATATTCTATTAAGTTTTGAATATTACGAAGCGCGCGGCATTTCGCTATAAAATCGAATACCTAATTATTTTAACGAACGATTTCGATATAGCCTTTAAAAAAGCGGTATATAATATCTTTCTTACACCTCTTACTCCTTTAATATCTATTATCGAAAATCATCCGAATAGAGAAAATCATCCAAATATAAAATACCAGCTTTATTTATAGCATATCCTTAAAAATATATTCCATAACGTTAAAAATAAATAAAACGGAACCCTTAACGGTATTTACCTTAGAGAAGCCGGCTTTATAAAGGTCTGCGGCATCAAAAACACCTACGATCGAGATCCAGAAAAATCAAAAATGGTTAACGGCGAGCGCGATCTAGATATTACTCACGCCGCTACAAATATATTCGATTTTAAAGATCGCCGGCAATATAGCGGCGCATATATATATAACGATCCTTATATCAATTACGATCTAGATCGCGGCCGTACGCCCGAGGATTCTTCTTGTATTTAGAAAAATGATATTAATAGTATCGCAACTGCAATTCGCGATTATATATATTTAGGCGATAATGGGCATAATGGCCTATAGCAGCGGATATATATAGAATTTCCAGATCAACCAGAAACCTTTAAATATTAATAGGAAATATATATACCGTATATAAAGGAATTTTGCGTCTTTTATATTTCCCAAAACCGTAATTATAATATTAAAATTATTTCTCGTATAAATAGATCGCACGCTATATTTAAAAAGCTATTTAAAAATCGCTAAATCGATTTTCGTTAACTATATATCCGTATCGTCTAATTAACCCGTCGTATTCAATATAATTTTAAAGATCGCGTGGGAGTAAAGCGTCGCAAAGATCTAAATAACTATTTAGATCCATACTTCTACAAATATCTTTTTAAATAAATACCTAAATTTACATTATTAAAAATTAAAAAATAGGTCGAAGTAGCTAAGAAAGCGCTAAAAAAAAAGCCGGGCGATAATTATAACGGATATAACCAAATCTTTGAAATATATTGACTTTTTATTTATTTTTATTTATATATTAATCTATATTTATCATAAACTTAATAGGGACTGCCTGGCTAAAGCAAGATTGCTATTGCTATCCAAAATAATACGCCTTTATTTATCAATTAAATTAACGAGTATTAGCATTTTTAACATAGCGCTCCTTTACCCCTTAAAATTATCTACGAGCTCGCCGAACAAAACCCAAACCATATACAAAACAAACGAAAGCCCAAAAACACCATAAAAACTCGTGATATAAATATAAAAGCCGCTATTTATTACGATATACCCAAAATCAAAAAGCCGAGAAAACTACGTATTAAAAAGTTTACGCAAAAAGAGATTATCGCGTAATAACAAATTATTATTACCGCCCTACTTAAAGGCGGCGATAAAAGAGGTACTCCGCCGGCCATTATATTAATTACTCTATAATTTATACAAAAAAAGGAAAAATAATAAAAAAAAGGAAAATAAAGATATTAGTTTTTATAAAATTAAGCGTATTATTAATACTCGTATTTGCTAAAGCCATCAAAAATTCCGTATACACTAAAAAAGCTTTAAAGCTAAAGATAATAACTAAAAAATTCGTAAAAACATCACAGACGAGCTATATAGCGAATATATTAACGCCTATCCTTTATAAGCTAAAGATAACGATAATAAGGACGAGGATAAGGCTAGTGATAATATTGATCGCGATAAACTCGCGCCGTCCTCGCCTCCTAACGCATAGCCTCCTCAAGCTATACCATTATCAACTCGTAGCCCCGGCGGTTAGAGACGCCGGGCCTATGCCCGTGGCGGCTAGAAGTAGAGAAAGCGGTAAAGCAATAAGGCGGCAGAATTCTACGAAGATTTCAAATCTAAGCCCGGATTTAAACTTTTCAGATCCAATTAGCATAGGGCCATACCAAAAAGTAAGCGTGGCGACGGTGGCTGGCGGCGGTTGGCAATAGAGCTAGTAGGGCTAGCAGGGCTGGCTTAAAAATCAATTGAAAAACGATTCTAGAAATAACATATAATACAATTTATTACAGTTATAGGCGGATTTTGGTAACAATTGCTAATTACGCGTGCTTATTAATAAATTTTGAGATTGCGATAATAATATTTGGTGGATTAGAGGCTATTTATACCAAATGCTTAATTGTGTATAGTAATTTAGGTATGGGGTACCTAGCGTGACCTATATAGGAAACATGAACGTTGCGGCGATATTTTTTCAAAAGGGTACCCCTTTGAAAAAAAAAAAAATATCGAAAGCCGTATTAAGCCGGGCGGCCGGGGCGCGAGGTGGTCCGTGCGCTGACCTATACAATTAACATAGCCCGCAGCACAATTAACGCAGCGGCCCCAAGCAGCTATACCGACGCTATCGTTAGCCTAATTGGAGATTATTAAACATAAGTCGTATATAGAAATAAATATATTTAGATTGTTTTTGTAGTGCGGTTAATATATATCGTATTAATATAGGCTTGATTCAAGGATGCTGTATAGCGGTAAAAAGATCTATATTATAATGCCTTCGGGACAACGGTTCTTTAATTCCTTAAGGAGATAGGCTAAAATCATCCGTTTAAAGGTTTTTCTGGCCTATGGGTACGCCTAGGTGATATCCCGAATAGAAAGATATGCTCTTCGTTTAATTAACATAGGAGCGAGCATTAGAATCAATCGTTGACCTAAACGCTATATACATAGGGCTTAATAAAGAATTTCGTCTTTGCCCTTATTATTATAGCTCTAAATTATAAACCATAACTTTTCAAAGGGTATCTAGCTAAAACTTTTACCCTTAATTTCATACACTATTTATAAAAGGAAAATACGCTCTTTAGCTCACTTCTAAAGATTATATTTAATAAAGCTAAGAACTCTAACGCTAATAAAGCTTATGATCTCGCTATTTTTAAATACTTAGAAGGGCTTGCCGGGGGTTATAATAATGCCTTTAACGCACAGCTTAATAACCAACGTATAATCGTTACATTCCTTCTTATTAGAATATACGACTAAAGCTTTAGATTTATTTATACTGCCCTTTAGCCGTCTATAGCTACGACGGGCTGGGATTTCAGCTTTAGCTTTAGGCTTAGCCTCGGGTTAGCCTGGTTTTTAATCGTTAGATCCAGCTACGTAAGACTTTCGGCGTTAGGGATTTCGTGCTCTCTTTTATAATACAACTAGATTTACGTAAACAGAAGACAATAGATCTATTTGGCATATCCAAAATGATATTATGGCTTTTAATCGCAACGATTGGGTACAGGCCTATCAACTAATCTTTTCGCGATAAATATATATATTACTATGAAATAGAAATCCGAAAAAATTGTTAATCTTAAAAGTAATACAGCGGTATAGCATATCAGCAACTTAGCGCTTCGCTTAAATCGTACGGAACTCCTTTATAGCTTTATCCATTACTTCGGCATAACGTATAATCAAAACGGAAAAAAAGGAATCTATATTTATATATAATCAGGCACTAAAGATTAAGAGAATTGGGATAATATCGTTGCTATTGGCGATATTATTGATAACTTTAAAAGTTATTTATAAACGATATTTTTTAAATATTGTATTACTTAATTCCGCTTTGAAAATGCGGTAGGTATATTAAAGCGGCTCGTAATAGCGTTCGACCTTGCTAATAAACTAATAAGCTTTTATAAGCACCTCCTTGCAATATATCCCTTATATAGCTATATTTAAACGGAATTCGTTAAAGGCGAAATTAATATCTATATCGTGAGTCAGGATATTAAACGGTCCGAAATAAGTATTACACTAGATTTTACGGAAAGTATTGTATATTACGCGGGCGGATATATCCTTTAAGAAGCGTACCGCCTAAAATAACGTAATCGAATCTACGATATATAGAAGTAAGCTGTCGCCGTTTATATATACGACGTTAACGATTACTTCAAAGTTGAATTTATGATCGTCCCGTAGGGAAAATTTAAATCGTCGTAGGGCAAAAGCGTTTATTTAGCATATACGGCAAAACTTTTCGATTTCGGCGAAGATTGCTATTGGGATATCGTTAAGTTTAGTGTGTATGAGAAGTTTGTGAAATCGCTTAACTAACGGGTCGCCGTTTTGTTAGTGGAGATTCCGTAATTAAGCCTCCGTCAATAAGCACGTAGTCTTTTTATAATATAAGAAAAACCACGGATATCCTTATTTAAAAAGAATTAAAAGCTGGATATTAAATCTAAAGTTAATAAGCTTATTTATAATATTATTTAAATAAACTCATAAGTAGTGTATATTTACTAAGGATATTAAAAACACGGTATTAATCTCTGTTATATAAAATGTAATTAAGTTAGTCGGAATATATATTTTAATAGCTCCGATAAAAGTTATAGCGCTGTTAAAGCCGAAAATAATCAATATAGCACCTTTTTAGTTTTTATTTAGCTAAAAGCTACATTTATCTTTGAGGGCGAGGTATTAAGCTTTGCCGCCTGTAAATTATTTAGCAGCTCCGGTATCTACTGATATACTCTAAAATTTGCTATATAAATACCGGTCCAATACGAATCGGCTAGCAGGGGCCTATGCCTTAATATTATAGATATCTTCATTAATAACGCGGTATATAAACGCTTAGTCGCTAATCTATTATTAGATAAAATAGCTATAATCAAAAGCTAATACCATTATTATTTATTAGATAAAATTGCAATTGTCGGGGATAGCGGGATTAGCAAAAGGTTTATCTTTTTTAAATAATTTAATTAAATTTATTGCTTTTAATCTAGGTAAAATATTACGATTATATAGCTAGATCTATGTCGATAAAATAATAATGAAAAATATAAATATTGCATATAACGATGCGCTTTTTTATAAAATAATTAATAGACCAATAGCCTTTTTTATAATAAATAATACAAACCTTATCGTTATAAAAATTATTTTTAATTCGATCGTTATTGCTATTGGAAAAAGAGCCTCTAAATATATTGCCGCGGTATATATTCTTAAAGTTATTACTGCTATATTTAAGCTTAAAGCTAAATTTTAGCTTAAAGCTATTACGGCTATTACCAATATAACGGCGGTCGATATAAAATATATCTTAGGCGGTTGCTAAATCATCAAAATGATCGTACTCGCACTCGCCGCTAAAGCAGGTTTTAATAGCTTTAATGGTATAGGAAATACTATAATGGGCTCAACAAATTTCCAAAGAAGACTACAATTTCTTAAGCAATTATTAAAAAAAAACTGTATAATTCTAAAAGATATACTCTAGCTCTTAAACACTACAATATATTTAAATAAACAGTGCTAATAGCTCTAAATCGTTACATTTACTTTACATGCGCTAATATAGCGCTAACTTATTATACAATTTTTGAATTACCTCTCAAAAATCCATTCTTAAATTATCGTTCTATATTTTAATAAATATTATAAATATTTAATCGCAGTGGTATTAAAAGCGGTTTACCTCTATATTAAAGTGGGCTTTTAACTTACGTTATATAATGGCAAATGTATCGTCTTGAGTTACGTAATAAAGGCAAAACATTTCGATATTTCCTACTAAAATACAAAGAAATACGGCACAAAACTAACTAGGCTAAGTATCAATTATATAATAAATATCCAAGAATAGCCGGGTTTTATCCTCTAAAATATCATGAAGCTTGCCAGTATAATTATCATTATAATTGCACAATTTAACAAACATCTACTATATTTAAATATTTAATTTAATTATTAGTATATCTATAAACGGCAGATCCCTATAAGGATTATACGGCCTAGCTATAATCTATGCTTTTTATCCTACCTTCAACGTTCGCTAAAACCAATTATGGTATTTTAGAGAGCTTCTCGCGAAATCAAAGGCGCTAATAAATATAAAGTTATATATATAGATTGTTAGCATAAAGTTTGGGCTATTTGTAGATACAGGTTGCTATAAAGGGTTTTAAATCGGAAATACTGCTACAAGCTACTACAAAAGATTCTGAAATGCCGCAATAAATTATTATAAAGGGTTCTGAACTATAGATATTAACAAATTTAACGCTTAATTAACGGATTATTATAAATGCTATTATTGATTGACAGGCTATCTAATAGGCTATTCAATAGATTGTTTAATAGGCTATTTAGCAAGCTATTGATTAACGGGCTGCTATAGCTATAAGATAAACATCCAACGACCTACTGCCGATATATTTAAAGGGTTATTTTGCTGCTATTTAACGTAATTTATCGTCTTTACAGCGATATCCTCCAAGCTGCTTATTAAGCCTAAAATCGTACGGTATATAATTAATAACGAGCTTTAATATAGAGGCGTACCGGGCATATTTCCCTACGTCTTTTGGAAGTCCTATACTATATTTCCAATATTATAGGGTTTATAAATAGGGAGAGCGGCTGCGTTGACCGTGCGCCGGGCTACGTTGACCGTGTACGTACTTTTTTGGCCAAATTTACTATATATGCCAGGCGGCCTAGCCCGATTAGGGCTAGCGGCATGCACTCTCCTACTAAATTTCTACAGTAATAATATTTCCATTTAATCGCATAAAGGATGCTTAAATCGATCAAAACAACTATAAATAATAATTATCTCCGTAGATTTAAGCGTTTTAGGCTTAATTAATATAAGGCCGTTAGTTAGAGGGTAGATATAGCGGGTGGCTAGCGTGGCAGTATAGTAGATTAATAGATTTGGGCTTAAAAGCGATTTGAAATAAAACGTTAAATATAATTTATTACGGTTATATCTTAGGTTAACTTGGTCTTTAGTGGTATTTGGCTTAGAGTTGCGATTGCGAAATAATTATATATGTTTATTAGTGAATTTTTAGATTGCGGTGATGATATTTACGGAGTTGGAGGTTTTCGGGAGTGCGTGGGCCAAATTATTATGGCGGACTACCGGGCGGCATCCTTATAGGAAGTATGAAAGCTGCGGCGGTTTTTTTAAAGGGTTATCTCGGGATTTTGGCCGAAAATAGCGTCACACGGTCAACGTAGCCCGGCGCACGGTCAACGCAGCCGCTCCCATAAATAGGTAAGCGTTAGCATAGGCCATTTCTTAATAATAAAAGCGAATTATCGCCATGATCATCATCTTAGTTAAATATAACCGTGACTTAGCGGGGATTGCCGAGTTTAAATATAATAAAAAGAGGGCTATAGAACGTTTAAGCTATAGCGGTAAAATTTCCGGATATAGCTAAAATAGCTAAATATAATTTAGCTTATACGTTACATTATATTTGTTAGACTTTGCCAATATATAAACTCGAATCGAACTTTTATTATATAAGCTCGTTAACAAGCTATTTAGGGAAATTTATAATCTACGCTAATTAATGTAATGTATATATATTATTGTTTATACCGAACCTTATATTAACGCTATAACGACGGAGGAAACTTTTGAAAATTCGGGGAAAATTACAAAGGAGATTCTTAAATATAACAAAGGATTAATTTTTGAACTTATCTATATACGAAATCCACAACTCCACATCAAAGCTCTTTTCGATATAATACTTAACCATTACGGCAACTATATAAATAATTAATTACTTTACTTCAAAGAATTTATTGATTTCGTTTTACCAATAATCAATATCGATAAAATGCTAAAAGCCTTTGCTAAGCCTATAAGGGCTTAAGAAGCGCTTTAACTCTGGATTTTCTTATACTTATAAAATCGCGTTTATATAAGAGGTTTACGAGCTATTAAAAGCTCGTAAATATAATCGGAGACAGGCAAATAACGTTAAAAGAGTTGTGATCTCGGATTTTGAGATTAAAAGGTTAGGAAGGTTTAGGACCGAATTCTAGGAGAGGATTCTTAACTAAAAACTTATCCGGATAGGTTTTAGGTAAGTTAGGCGTATATTAATAGAATATAGAGCTGTAAAGAAATCGAAGATATATTATAATACGGTTGGGAAATAGTTATATACGTAAGGGAAAAGAATTTAACTAAAGCTATTTAATTTAATAGTAAATTGGTCGATTATTGTTTTATCATGTGTCCTTCTTTTGAAGATCTAAAGGGCGCGGATTCGTGGAATTTTAACGCTTTTTGGCATAAAAGGAAAATCCGTCGTCTTTGCCGATCTATGCTTTAGCTTAAACATAAATTAAATATTGATCAGTGTTGGGTATACATTGGGGGTTATGTAAATAGTTCTCTTCGTCGTCTTAATCGGTTCTGGTTTATTTGTTATTATGTAGAGAAAACTAATTAAACGGCTGGTAGCGGTTGAAGCTAGTTGGGGCCAGATTGGGATGACTAATCATCCCCTGGCCACCCACTGATTCTGCCACCGCCTTATGCAGGGGCGGGGGTAGTTGGCTAAAACCAACTACCCAAATCTGCCGTAGCCCCCTGCCTATTCGGCAGGAAGCCCTAACTAGCTAATTCACTCAAAATAATCCGATCGTTATTTTTTTTTATAAAATAAAATTGTATTTATGGAATGAATTAGCTAATTAGAGCTTCCTGCCGAATAAGCAGAGGGCTATAGTAGATTTAGGTGGTTAGCCTTTAGCTAACTACCTTTGCTTTTGCGCAAAATAGCAGTAGAATTAGTCGGTAGCTAGGAGATGGATTAGTTATTCCAATCTAGCTCTAAGTAGCTTTAATAGCTACCGGCCGTTTATTTAATTTCCTTTATATAATAACCATAAAACCAAAACCGATTAAATAAATAAAGAAAACCCGAATATATAACCCTTAATATATATCTTATGTTAATTAATATTTGATTTATATATTAAACTAAAGTATAAATCGGCAAAGATGACGGATCTTTTTTTATATTTAAAAACGTTTAAATTCGACGAATTTACGCTTTTTAAACCTTTTAAAAAAGATATAATAATAAATAATCGACTAATTTATCATTAAACTAAATAGCTTTAACTACATCTCTTTCCCTTATATATATAACTATTTCTTAGCCGTATTATAATAAATCCTCGATTTATTTTTAAAGATATATTCTATTAATATATGCTCAACCTATTTAAAATTTATCTACAGAACCTTTTAATTAGAAATCTTTTCTTAAAATTAGGTTTTAGATTTTCTTAAACTTTTGATCTCAAAGCCCGAAATTATAACCCCCCTAATATTATTTACCTAATCGAGTAATTATAAATGGAATATAAGTATATTAAACAACCTCGAAACGCAATTTAATAACTTTAAAATTATATTACTTTCCTTTTTCATTTCTTCCTCTAAAATTTAAAAAGATTCTTATTTGTATTTTCAAATATATTTAATAATAATAATGATAATTTTACAATTATATTTACGTAAAAGCTTAATCAATAACCTTTTTAAATTAAATATGTATTTTATATTCTATTTTATATATTATTTTATATTTTATATTTTTTTTTGGAAAAAAAATCAAATTAAAAGGCGTATTATTAACCTAAGCTTTTATACTAATTATAATTAAATATATAAAATGGAATTAAATAAATCAATAATAAATTTATAGATAAATATAAAAAAAATCTTTTATATATTTTTCACCTTTCTTATTATCTATAAACCGAATTAAAATCATAAAAGCTTTGATAATATATAAATAAATCAAAACAATCGGGCAATGATTTGGATAATAAATCTACCGGATTTCTAAATCAATCCCGGTCTACTTTGCGCAATACCTAAAAATAAAACCTTCCCTGTTTATATTTACGAATTTCTAATAATTTATAAACTTTACAGATAAATATAATATTACAAATATGAAAAAACTAGAATTATAACGCTTTTTAAGCTTTTATAAATTAAATAAAAGCTTTTAACATTTCGTCGATATTAGCTATTAATAAAACGAAATTAATAAGTTTTCTAAGAAGAAAATAGCTAACTATTTATATAGCCGCCGTAAAAGCTAAATGTTAGATTGAAAAAGCTTTAACGTGGAATTATAGATTTTGTATATAGATGAATTTAAACATTAATCCCTTTTAATATTTAAAAACCTATTTCATAATTTCCCCCGAATTTTCAAAAACTTTCTCCGCCGCCTTAATATCTATATAAAAGCTTAATATAAATAATAATATTTACGCTTTATATTAATTAGCGTATAGTACGATTTTTTTTAAATAGTGTATTGCCGAGCTTATATAATGAAAATTCGATCCGGATTTATAAATCGGCAAAATCTAATAAATATAATATAATATATAAACTATATAATATCCAGGTACCCTAACTATATCCGGGAACTCTACCGCTATAGCTTAGATATTTTATAGCTTTCCCTTTATTATATTTAAATCTAATCTTTAATACCGCCGAGCTACGGTTATATTTAATTAATGCAATAATAATAGAGATAACCAACTTATATTACTAAAAGATAATCTACTCACTCTTTTATAAACCCTATAATATTAAAACTATATCATAAAATTTCTAAAAAAACGTAGAGAAATATACCCAGTATACCTTTATACTAAAGCTCGCTATCAATTATATACCATATAATTCTAAGCTTAATAAACAATTTAAAAGATATCGCTATAAAGATTAATAAATTACGCTATATAATAGCAAAATAGCCCTATAAATAATAAATCATTAGATATTTAGCTTATAGCCACAATAGCCTATTAATTAATAATCTATTAAATAGGTTATAAAATAGCTTATTAAATAATCTATTAATTAATAATAGCACCTATAATAGCCCATATCTATAAATAACCTAAATTTTATACCAATAACCTATATATATATCTTTACGCTTACTAACGCCCCTAATTTCGCGAAAATCCCGTTAAAATACTATAATTAATTCTAAGATTATTAGAAATAAAGCAAAACAAATAGACTATAGCTGGGCTATATAACCTTTATAAAGATATACCGCTTACAAATAGACTAATAATTAAATTCAATATCTAAATATAATAGATATTTGCTAAATTATAGAATTATAATAATAATAATATTAACAAACCTTATAGTATTTTAAAAAATAAAACCCGGTTATTTTTTTTTAAAATATCTATTATATAATTAATATCTAATTTAATTAATTCTATATTGTATTTCCTTATATTTTAGGCAAAAATGCCGAAATATTGTATTTCTATTATATAATTTAAAACGGTATATTTGCTATTATATACTATAAATTAAAAACCCACTTTAATACAAAGGTAAACTGCTTTCAATACTATTATAACTAGATATCTATAATATTTACTAAAATATATAACGATAATCTAAAAATGATTTTTTTAGAAATATTTTAAAAGCTATATAATAAATTAACGCTATATTAATATATATAAAACAAATATAATAGTTTAAAGCTATTAGCAACATCTTCTTAAATATACTATAATATTAAAGAATTAAAATATACTTTTTAAACTAATTTGATTCCTTTTTAATAATTATTCAAAAAACTATAATTTTTTCTAAAAACCTACTTCGCCCGCTATAATATCTCCTATATTGCTAAAACTATTAAAACCTACGTTAGCGGCGAATATAAATATAATTACTCTAATAATCTAATAACCGCTAAAGATATATTTTATACCGACCGCCGCTATATTAGCAATAATTATAATAATTTTAAACTAAAATTTAGCTTTAAGCTTAAATATAATAGCAATAAAATCAAAGATGATATCATAGCAATATATTTAAAAGCTCTTTCCCTAATAATAACAACAACTAAATTAAAAATAATTTCCGTAAAAATAAAATCTATATTATTTACCATAAAAAAACCTATTGATTTATTGCTTACTTTAAATTTCTTTTATTATAATATATAATATCTATATTTTTTATTATTATTTCATCGGCATAAACCTAGCTATATAATCGCAACATTATACCTAAATAAAAAACAATAAATTTAATCAATTACTTAAAAAATAAACCTTTTATTAATCCCGCTATTCCCGATAATTATAACTTTATCTATATAAATAAGAATAGTATAGACTTTCAACTATAGCTACTCTATCCAATAATAAATTAACGACTAAGCGTTTATATATTATATTACTAATAGAAATATCTATAACGCTAAAGCACAAGCCTTTATGAGCTAATTTATATTAAACTAATATACATACGGCAAATTTCAAAATATTTTGATAAATACCGGAGTTACCAAATGGTTTATAAACGTCAAAGCCTAATACCTCGCCTGTAAAAACAAATATAACTTCTAATTAAATAAAAACCCAAAAAGCGTTATATCTATTATTTTTAGCTCTAAAAGCGCTATAACCTTTATCGGAGCATTTAAAATATATATTCCGATTAATTTAATTAAATTTTATATAATAAAAACCAATATCCTATTCTTAATATCCTTGGTAAATATAAACCGCTTACGAATCTATCTAAATAATATTATAAACGAATTTATTGGGGAGCTTATTGTTGACCGTGCTGCGGTTGCTGTTGACCGTATAGGTCGGCGCACGGGCTACCACGCGCCTCACGCGCCAGCTCAATTCGGCTTATCACCCACAGCCCAAAATTCAAAAGGGTACTTTTTTAAAAAAAAAAACTCACCGTAACGGTCTTATTTCCTGCAGGGATACCGCCCGGGAGCCCGTTATAACAGTTAGGCCTACATACTCCCGAAAATTTATAACTCTATAAATATTACCACCGCAATCTAAAAATCCATTAATAAGCATATATAATTACTTTGTAATCGTAAATTTAGGCTAAATGCTATCTAAAATCAAGCTAATCTAAAATATAAATATAATAAATTATATTTAACGGTTTTTTTAAATTCGCTTTTAAGCTTAAATTTATTAATCTATTATACTATTACGCCTATCGTCCGTTATGCTTTTTAACGAGAAGGGGAGGTTGGTAAAGGAGTTGTTTGTTGTTTGTAATTATATTAGATTTTAATATGGGCGTATTTAATTATGCGTCGGCGTTAATGGAGTATTGTTGAAATGCCGGGGCACGGGCTATAGGGTGGCCCGTGCGTGGCCCGTGCGTAGGTTAGCCGGGATCTATATGGTCAATAGCAACTATAGCACGGTTAATAATAAATTCCCCGAATTTATTAGCATCCGACTTAATATCCAGCTTTGAATTTTCATTAAATAAAAACATTTATAGTTTTTCTTATACTATAAAGAGACCGTATATCTATTAACAAAAACCTAATTATAAAACCTTTGCTAATAAAGTAAGTATCTATTTATTAAACGATTTTATAAATTTCTTATATATATTAGATTTTATATTATCTTTATAGCAACTTTCGCTGAAATTAAAAGAAATTGCCGTATATACCGAATAAATATTTTTACCTTATAATAATACAAATTTTCCTTATAAGACGATTATAGATTTAATTTTAAAATAATCGTTAATATTATATATATAAATAGCGATAGCATAGTTTTATATATTATAAATTTAATTATATTATTTAAACAAAATATGTTTAAAAGATATATTCATTTATATAATATATGATATTTTCTGTAAAATTTAATATAATATTTATCTCGAACTACCTAATATCTTGATTTATAATATAGTTATCAATTTTGCTTTTAACAAATTTCATTTAAATATAGCTATATAAAGCATCCGCTATGAAGAAATGCTTATAAAAGCCTATTAATTTATTAGCAAAATCGAACGTTATTATAAATTATTACAATATATCTACCGCATTTTTAAAACGGAATTAAGCAATATAATATTTCAAAAACATTAATTATAAATAACTTTCAAAGTTATTGATAATATCGTTAATAATAACGATATTATCCCAATTCTTTTAATTTTAAATATCTATTGATATATAAATATAAACTCCTTTTTTTCCGTTTTAATTATCCGTTATATCGAAATAATAAATAAAATTATTAAAAAGCTTTATATATTTTAAATAAAATGTTAAATCGCTAATATACTATACCGCTATACCGCTCTTAAGATTGAAAGCAAAATTCGGATTTCGGCTTTATAATAATATATATATTTATTATACAAAAATTCATAAATTCATCTATACCTAATCGCTATAAGTAAAAGCCATAATATTACTTTAAATATATTAAATAGGTTTATTATTTTCTGGTTTTTATAACTCTAATTACATTATTAAAAAAAGCACGAAATCTTTAATATCCAAAATTCTATAAATTTAAATCTAATAATTAAAATCAATTTAAATTCAAAGCTAAATCTAAAATTAGAATTAAAATCCTAATCTATTATAATTATGATTACGCTAAAAAACCAAAATAGCCGTTTAGCTTTTATCGACTTTGAAGTTAATAATTATATTTAACACTTTATCGCTTCTATTCATTAATTTAAAATTATTTTTAAATATCTATATTATAACTTAAACCGCTAAATTATCTAATAAAGAAATAGAAATCTTTAATAAATATTTTTAATAAATAATAAATAATTTAAGCTAAAGCTTAATATATATACTATTAAATCTTCTATATATAAAGCTATATATATTCCTAAATAGATCTTTCGTTAATTATAAAAATTTAAATAATTAAAATAGCTATATTATTATATTAGCCGAGAAAAAAAATTATATAAATAGTAGCTTTGAAATATATAATGATTTTATTATAAATTTAAATATATATTCTAAATATATTATATATAATATCCTTTATATCGAAATTTATAAAGCAATTATTTATTTCAATATTATTATTAAAATAATTATAAATTATTTATAATTCTTTATAATTCTTTATAATTCTTTATAATTCTTTATAATTCTTTATAATTCTTTATAATTCTTTATAATTCTTTATAATTCTTTTTATCTCTACATAAATATTCAATTAAGCTCGGCATTAACGATAAAAAGCGTTTAAAAATAAATATAATAGCTCTCCGGAAATTATACGAAGATTATAAAATCGATTAAATCCGTTAGATTATTAGCGATAGCAATCTAACCGACGTTATAATAAAAAATGCTTATAATATAATATTAATTAAGCTGATTAATACTAATATATTCATTATTAAAATTAAAGCGGCTATTAAATGCTTTAAAAAAGCTCTGATTATAGAAATTACGGAGATTTTGGAGAAATAAGCCTAATAGAGCTGGTATATAATTATTGGCCCAATAGAGCTAGTATACGATTATTAATTTAATAAAGCTAATACATAATTATAAGCCGAATAAAGTTAGTATATAATTTAACGAATTACATTTAGCGAGAAAGGCTAATTAAGAAATATTTAAACATTAGTTAGTATTATTTAATATTAAATCTAAAAGCTATATAATACTTATCGATACCACCGAGTTATTTAAATTAAATTATTAAAAGATTTCCTTTATCGACGCCGATTTTAAATATGAAATCTATCGATATATAGCTAATAAATATTTAAATTATTTATATATAATCTTATTAATATATATATATTTTAATATACGGGTTTTTTGATAATTTAAAAAATTATCAATATTATATAAATTAATCAATTAAGCCTTTTTATTAAATAAGCAAAGAGCTATAATAGATTTAGATAATTAACTTTTAGCTAATTACCTATACCCCTACGCAAAGCGGTAGCAAAACCAATAAATAGGTAAAAGATAATTAATTATCATAATCTAGCCCCAATTAGCGTTAATAGCTATCGGCTATTTAATTAATTTATTTTCTTTATATAATAATTACGAAACTAAACCCGATTAAATAAATGAAAAGAACCCGAGTATATAATCTCTAATATATATCCAATAATATTATATATGGAAAAATTAAATTAATATTTCCATTTTTTCTATAGCTTTATTTTTAACCTTATAAAATAAATTATTTATATAAATAATTTAGATTATTGTTTATTTGATTGATTATTATAAATATATATAATATATATATAATAAATATAAAATATTTTATTATATAATATTTATTAGCGAAATTTTATTATTAAAGAAGAAAAAGAGAAAGTTATTAAAAAAGCGTAATGGCGATAGCGATTATAGGGGAGCTTTTTGTTGACTGTGCTGCGGTTGCTGTTGACTATGTGGGCCCCGGTAGGCTCGCGCACGGGCCACAAGGTGGCCCGTGCCCCGGCATTTCAACGACACTCCATCAACACCGCCGCATAATTGAATGCGCCCATACTAAAACTACATACAAATAACTCCTCCGCCAACCTCCTTCCTCGACAAAACTAACTTTCACGAATATATCGCTGCACACCCTTCGCAAGCTAATCGCGATGAACTCGCGCCGTCCTCGCCTCTTAGCGCATAGCCTCCCAAAGCTATAGCATCATCAACTAGCCGAAGAAGCCGGGCCCGTGCCCGTGCCCATAGCCGCCGGAATCAATAGAGAAGGCGGTAGCAAAAGAATCTACGGAGATTTCAAATCTAAGCCCAGATTTAAACGTTTCAAGCCCAATTAGCATAGGGCTACCAGTTAAGGGGCGTCAGTTAGAAGGCAGGGGAAGTAAGACCGTTGCGGTGAATTTTTTGGGCCGTAGGCGATGAGCCGAATTAAGCCGGCGCGCGGGGCGCGCGGTGGCCCGTGCGCGGGCCCACACAGTCAACAGCAACCGGAGCATAGTTAACAACAAGCTCCCCGCGATTATATAGGCATATTGCTTAATTAGATTAGATAATTATATTATTATAAAAACGTATTTAAATATAACCTTTATCCCGTTATATTTATAATATTATCGTTATATTATTTTTATTTTTTAAATAAATATTTAGTAATATATAAAGTTATTAAATCTATTATAAAAAACTTTATATATATATAATTTAAGAGGTAATAGCGTTTGGAAAAGTAAGGCAATAGCTATAAACTTATTCGAATTTACGATTTTTTAATAAAAACGCGTTTTTAAAATAATAATAGAATATCTTCGACTATTTTATTCAATTAAATTTCGTAATTCGGTTAATAATATATATACGAAATTCCGGCTATATAGTAGTATATAAGTGTTATTTTAATTCATTTTATTCTTTATTTATATATTTCTCTTAATTTTAATTATCTATTTTTTAAATTTTGCGGTTTTATTTTTATTTTTATAAAGTGAATCGTTAATATTAATGGCTTATATAGCGGATTATTCAGCTAAATAGATTAAAGGTTTTCTAGAATTTAGATTAATATTAGAAAATATTAAAAGACTACCTAAAGAGTCTTTTTTTATTTAAATTAGCGGCGTTATAAATTTCGGATTTAGATTTCATCTTCTTTGTTAAATCTAATATTAGAATTTGCTATAATAAAGCTTAAAAACAACGATCTTATTTTTCTTTCATTCTTTTTATTTCTTCGTAATCTTTATATTTAATTATTTATAGTTTTAATTAGGTAAAGGGTTATTTAGATAGCGATATTAATAATTAGCATTAAATATTATAACTTTTTTTAAAAATTTAAAATATGGAATTTATATAAATACCCGGATATAGCTTTAATATAATAGCTAAATTAGGTTAAAGGGAATTTTTTATTTATTTAAACAATCTATAAATTAAATATTTTCAATAATAAAGACTTTATATTCGATATCAAAATTACACTTATAGCGGTATTCATTAATTTAGATTATTATTAAGTTTTAGCTTTATTAGAAATATTTCTATAAAGAGCTGATTTAGGAGGGCTATCTATTGGGTGCTTTAATGAAATATAGTTTCGGATAAAGAGTTATATTTAAAGGAACTATTGAGAAAAAGGGCTGCCTTTTAGATATAAATACGGGCTATATATAGACCCTATCCGGACTTTATCCTGACCTTAATTAAAGCTAAATATAGCTTAATCTATTATATGCCCTTTCCTTCGGATATTTAATATTAAGGAATATTATGCTGTATAGGCCTTGTAATAAATATAAGGTTTTTAAAAAGTTATAATATATAAGCCCTATATTATATTATATATATATCGTATCTTTACCGAATCGCCTTTATATTATATATAATGTAGCGCTTTACCTCTATCTTCGTTATATTAATTATATTAGCTTTATTATCTTTAAAACAATATTATACATTATATCTTTTTTATTATATTCTTAATTTTTTATATAATTATATTTTATAATTTTATTATACTTTTTATATTTATAAGCTAAGCGAAAGAATTATTATTATAATGTTTATCGTTATATTCAATCGTAATAACGGTTTCGGTAATTTTTATATATTAGCCGATCTAATAAGCCGCGATTTAAATAACGACGATAAATAGCCCTGCTTTATTTATAATTATAATTATAGCCTTTATAGTTATTATATTAAAAAGGAGAAAAAAGGCTGCGTTATATAATAGATATATATGCTATTATATCAAATTCCAAAAATAAAAACGCTATATTATTAACCTAAATAATAACCGTTTACCGCCTTTATTTACAGAAATTTTATATTTTTTTATGTATTAAAAAATCGTAATTATAAAATTAAAATTACTTTTCGTAATAAAAACTCTTATATTATCTTTAACAAGCTATTTAAAAATCGCAAAATTAATCTCAATTAATTTTATATTCGAATTATCTTATTAACGCATTATATTTAAACTTATTATAAAGATCGCATCGGTATTAATCGTTATAAATATATTAATAATTATTTCGATCCCGTGTTTTATAAATACCTTTTTAAATAAATCGCGAAAATCGTATTATTAAAAAAGGAAAAATAAACCATAATTATTAAAAGAGTTTTCAAAAATAATAAAGTTAGCTTTGGTATATATAATCGCGTATATATATTTAAAATATATATTTTCTTTTATTATTTATATTAATATTTATCCTTTTCTTTTATATATAATAAAGCCTCTTTAATTAACGCAAAATCGTTTTCACTTTCCAAAATAATATTTTTCTCTTTTTAAATTAAACCGATCTTTATTAACATTTTTAACGCAATTATCGCATCTCCGCCAATATCTTTTACTAATTCGTAAAGTTAAATCTAGAATAAATATAAAAAAACGAAACCTTTAAGATATTAATATAAAAGCCGCTACTCGTTATAATATATCTAAAATAAAAAAACCGAAAAAGCTATATATGAAAAAAATCTATATAAAAAAAGATTATCGTATATTTGAAAATTATTATCGCCGCTTTATTTAAGAGTACTATATTGCTATTAATTAATATCTTAATTATACTATAATTTATATATATATAAAAAAGCCAAAAAAAGAACAAGGACGGCGAATTTTATAAAATTAAATATATTTTTAATTTTCGTTTTTATAAAAGCAATTAAAAATATCGGATATAATAAAAAATGTTTAAAGTTAAAGATAATAATTAAAAGCTTTACGAAGATATTATTAATAAGGTATATTAAAATATATCGTTATATACCTTTTGTAAGCTAAAAATAACGAAAACGATATTAATAATAATTTTAATTGCAATGAATTCGCGTTATCTTTGTTTTCTAATATACAACCTCGGAAGATTATAATATTATTAATAAACCGAAAAAGCCAAGCCTATATTTATGCTTATAATAGCCGGAATTAATAAAGAAACTAATAATGATTTTTTATAGAGATTTCAAATTTAAACCAGGATTTAAACGTTTTAAATCTAATTAATATAAAGTCATTGATGAAAAGGTAAATATAATAGATAATAAATATAATAGTATAGCATTTAAGTAAATTAATAAATTTAAATTTAAAGATAATGAAAGAAAAAACGTTAAATATAATTTATTATAATTATATTTTAAATTAATTTAATTTTAAGCATAATTTAATTCAAAATTACGAATATAAAACAATTATATATATTTGTTAATAAATTTTAAAATTGTAGTAATAATATTTATAAATTTAAGGAATTTCGGGAATATATAAGCTAAATTATTATTATAAACCTTTAAGCAGTATTTTTATAAAAAAAAATACAAATATTATAGCGATTTTTTTTAAAAAGGGTATCTTTTAGGATTTTAGTAAATTGAGATTTTAGCCGAAAACGTATATATATAATCAATATAGCCCGGCATACGGTTAACACAGCTGCTCCTATTTACAATAAAATATATTTTAGCTATTTTATCGAAGAATTAATTTTTATTACTCGTTAGCTTATTATTGATATATATTTATTAAAATTGAAAAGTTTATCCCAAAATTCGGAGGGGTTATCGATTTTAATTATTCGGTCAATTTTAGTATTATCGTTAATGACTTAAATATATAGGAAATTGTTAAGGTAATTGCGTATAAATTTACATTGATTTAATTAGTTATAGTTAAATCGATATCGAAATCTACGATAATTCGGCTATAATGAGCAATTTTTAATCAATATTATTAATTAATATCGTTAAAAAATCGAATGAATCGTTATTATTATCTTTATTTTTATTTTTATTAACGAGATATAGATTTTTTATCAAAAATCAAATTTATTATTTATCTTCTTGAAATCGATATCTATATATAAGAATTAATTATTTCATTCGTTTATATTATAATTTAATTTGATAACGATAATATACAAATTAATAATTTATAAATATAATGGGGTGAATAGAGCGAATCGTTGGTATTGTCTGTAGTTAAGTTACAATGGGTGGAGGACTTAAGAATAAAACCTTTACCGAATCTGATGGGAATCGTTATATACTTATCGATTCTATCTACGGACCTTCGGTATTTCCCTATACCTAAATCCGTATTATCCACTATAGTTCTCGTAATATATACCGCAGCGGCTAGATGATTCTGCCTTCTCCTCCTTTATACCCTTATTTTAGCAAACAATATAGGATAAGAGTTAACCCCTGTTAATTAAAGCGGAGCTATGCCCTTAATAATAAATAAATTATATATAAGCCTAAAGTTCGAAATTAATATTTTTAAATATAACATTAACATAATTATTATTATTAATATAATTTTTAAAATTATCGATGTTTATAATATTAATAAATCTTTCGAAAAAAGCTTTATTTTTAATATTCTTTTGTATAAATTAGCTAATCAAAGCTTTCTACCGAATAAGCAAAAAAACTATAATAGATTTAAATAGTTAGCCTTTAGCTAATTCCCTTTGCCTTTATATAAATCGATAGCAAAATTAATAAATAGCTAAAAGATAATTAAATATTTTAATTTAGCTTTAATTAGCTTTAATAATTATCGGCTATTTAATTAATTTTCTTTATATAATAATTACGAAATTCAAATTAATTAAATAAATAAGGAAAATTCGAATATATAACGCTTAATATATATTTAATATTGATTACTATTTAATTTATATATTAAGCTAAAATATAAATCGGCAAGAACGACTGATCTTTTTTTAATATTAAAAAGTATTTAAATTCGACGAGTTTATGCTCTTTAAAGTTTAAAAAAAGAAATTTAATAATAAATAATCGATTGATTTATTATTAAATTGAATAAATTTAATTAAATCTATTTTTTGGCTGTATTAGAATATATCTTCGATTTCTTTATAATTATATATTCTATTAATATTTGCTTAACGTACTTAAAACCTATTTAGAGGATTCTTTAATTAGAAATCCTCTATTAGATTTCAATTTTAAATCTTTTTAAGTCTTTATTTTTAAAACCCGAGATTATAATTCCTTTAATATTATTCGCCTAATCGATTGATTATAAATCAAATATAAATATATTAAAAACCCTTCGAAATACGATTTAATATTTTTAAAATTATATTACCCTTTTTTTCTTTTTTTCTCTAAAATTAAAACAATCCATATTTTCAAATATATTTAATAATAATAACATTTTGGCTATTATTTTTACGTAAAAGCTTAATTAAAAATTCTTTTATATTCTTTTTTTAAAAACCTTTTTTTCCTTCACTTTTTTCTCGAATATAAAACTAGAATTAAAAAGCATATTATTAACTTAAATCTTTATATCAATTATAATTAAATATATAAAATAAACAAAGTAAATTAATATCGAATAAATAAATATAAACAAATAAAAGATTTTTTATTTAATTTATATATAATTTCTAGTTTATTTTTCATTCTTTGGAATAAATTAATATAATTTCTTATATATATTTCATTTGTTATTTATTCATAAAATAAATTAAAATTATAAAAATTATAACGGTATAGAAAAGATAAAATAAAGTCGGGCAATAATTTAAATAATAAATCTATTGAATTTTTAAAATCGATCTTAATTTCTTTCGTATAATAATTAAAAATAAAACTTTTCTGTTTATATTTACGAATTTTTATATAAATATAATTTTATAAATATAAAAAAACCGGAGCTATAACGCCTTTTAAATCTTTATAGATTAAATAAAGCCTTTGAATATTTCATTAATATTAATTGTTAATAAAACGAAATTAATAACTTCTTCAATAGAAAATAGTTAGTTATTTATATAGCCGCTGTAATAATTAAATATTATATCGAGAAAGCTTTAATATGGAATTATAGATTTCGTATATAGATAAATTTAAAAATTAATTCTTTTCAATATTCAAGAATCTATTTTATAATTTCCCATAAATCTTTAAAAACCTCTTTCGCTATTATAATATTTTTATAAAGCTAAATACAAATAATAATATCTATATCTTATATTAATTAATATATATTACGAATTCAAATCATAATAATCTAATTTGGATTTATATCTAATTTGGATTTATAAATCGGCAAAATTTAATAAATATAATATAATATATAAATTATATAATATCTAGCTATTTTAATTATATCCGGAAACTTTATTATTAAAGCTTAGATAATGTATAGCTTTTTTTGTTATATTCAAACTTATTAATCCCCACTAAATTATAATTATATTTAATTAAAGCGATAATAATAAAGATAATTAGCTTTTACTTTTAAGAAATAACTTATATTAATATTTACCCATCTATAAACCTTATAATATTAAAAATATAATATAAAATTTCTAAAGAATATAAAGAAATATATTTAGTATATTTCTATATTAAAACTTGTTATTAATTACATATTATATAATTCTAAATTTAATAAATAGTTTAAAAATCATCGTTATAAAGATAATAGATTATATTATATAATCACAAAATAGTTTTATAAATATATAAATAATCAATTATTAAATATTCAATTTATAGCTATAATAACCTATTAATTAATAATTTATTAAATAATCTTTTAGCTAATAATAATATTTATCATCCGTTAATTAAATATTAAATCTAATAATATCTATAGTTTATTTTGATCCAATATATAATAGAAAATTAGATAGATATTAAAAAATAATATAAATTCAAATATTATAAGAATTAAAATATATAAAGCGGATATATTCTATATATAAAATATAGCTTAATATTATATAATCAAAAAGCTTATTATATATCGTTATATTAAAACCCTGGTTTTAATAGCTATAGTTTAAATTTATAATATATATTTGTTTTCGCTATAAAACGCAATATACATATAAGCTATATTTAATTTATACCCGATCTATACCCGATTTATATATAGCTTATATTTAATTCATATATATTTTTATTTATATATATTTTATATATAGTTTATATATATTTTATATATAGTTTATATATAGTTTATATATAGTTTATATACAGTTTATATATAGTTTATATATAGTTTATATATATATTAGCTCTTTGATATTATAATAACCTCTTTTTATTAAATTCGATCTTTATTTTTATTAAATATAAACTATTTATATATAATATTGATATATAGGTTTTAATTTTTATCCTCTAATTTATATTTATCTTTTTTATATATATGCCTCTTTTTTCCCCTTTTATTTATCTATACTTTATATCTATTATCTATTATCTATTATTCTTTATCTATCTTATATTTATATTTTATTTAATTTCTCGTATTTCGCGCTTTTCTAGCAACTTTAACTTATTATTTCCTTTCGCGCTATATATTCTTCGTTATTATAATGGCCGATATTATAAATAGTTTCGGCGATAGCTATATAGCCGCCGACGCTTTTAGTAATAATAATTAACCTTTTAATAAAATATATAATTCGCTCTTTAACTATTCCCGCTACGCTAATTCCTCGTATTTAGCTTATATGCGCTTTAACCGATTTAATTATCGTTAATAATAGCAATAATAAGGATAAGCTTTCCTTCGAATAATTTAACGAGATATATATTAATTATTAAAACCGCTTTTATAATAACAATACTAAAATCGAATATATCCGCGGATATTATATAAATAGCTATAATATATATTAAATATAATATTATTATTTTTTTATTTATTATTCTATATAAATCGTATATCATATATATATCATATATTTTTAAATTAATTTACTTTTAAAATATAATTAAAACCTATATTTAATAATTATATCGTTTATATAATACGCTTCACTCCATTATATTATTCCTTTTATAATTACTAATAAATATATTATATCGCCGGTTTATAAAAAAATCGCTTTTACTTTTAACCTTTATATATATATTATATCTAAGTTCTTAGCTACTATAATCGAATTCCTATATATATATAATATCGCCTAAGCCGAAGATATATCTCTTATCGCCGCCATCGAATTTACTATCCCGAAGTTAATATATACCCAGCCTAACTTTTCGTTTTTTAACGCTATTCCCTATATTCCTACTTTTTGTAACTGCTTTACTAATCCTATTAATCCTTTTAGCTCTTTGCTTAATATAACGCTAATTTATAATATCTTTACCTTAACTCTTAATAGCGCCTAATATAATTATTATTCGAATAATTATAATAATGTACTATAATAAACCTTAGCTTTATTAAATAATATATAAAATTTAATTAACGAGGTTTAATTTATTAATATGAGTTTCTTTCGGTATTATATTATATATATTGTATTAATTAATAATAATTCTATTAAAACCTCTTCGAGAATATATAACTTTAATAAACTAGCGTTTTAATATAGCTAGCTCGCCAATTATTTATAACGCACTTATTTTACGCGTTATTATCGCCGCTTTAATACCTCCTTTAAAAATAATAAGGATAATATAAATTATCGTATATATTCGCTTTACAATCGCTATAACGATTGTAAATTTAATTTAAATACATTTTATCGAGATCTATATTATAATTATATATCAATTTGAAATAATCGAGATATTTATATCCTAACTCCGATAATACTTCATAAAAAGAAAACAAATTTATTTATAAATAAATGAAATCGAACAACGAATTCTAATTAAATATAAATCCAGTATAATAAAACTCGCGTTTTGATTTAATTAGAAGAAATTAATAATAATAACTACAAATAAATTATATTTATACCCCTCCCTTAATATCTCCCTTCTTTATATATAAATTTATATAAAATAGTTATTATAATTGCTTGTTTTATTTATACCGTTTTTTATATAATTAAATTCGGAGCTATTATAAATCCGAATATCCCTTTATCGCGCTTTAAATATATCTAATATTATAGTATATTAGGAATTTTTGAAACATTTTTATTCTAATTTCTAATAATCTTTCGTTTTTATTAATATTTAATATAACCCCTTTTTCCTTTTTCTTTCATTTTCGCTATTAATATATCCTCTATATAATTTTTTTTATAATTCTTAACCAAAATTCGTCAATTTCAAATATTGAATCCGGGCGATTATTAAATATAATCTAAGACAGTAATAGCTTTATTTGAAATATATTCTATAAAATCGATATAGAAAATAGGATATTTCTTAGGAATATCGAATATAATATTTATTAAAGCCTGGATAATAACCATTTTATATTAATTATATAACCAATTTAATTTCTTATTTAGCCGGTTTATTTTAATATTCCTTAATTCAAATTACATTTAACTATCGATTTTTTGCCGCTATTTATAAATAGTGAATAATAAGTAATAAATACTGAATATTTATTAAAGAATAAAGCGTAATCTAAAAAGCTTAGTTCAATTCGAATCCCTATTAGTAATAATAAAAGCTAGAAATTTATAAAACCGCTATTATATAGTATAGAAATGCTTTATATATTTCTCGGCTATTATTAACTCTATAATTTCCAATTAGATATATTTCGATAAACGGTCGGTAATTATTGCTAAAGAGCGAAGCTTATTATTAATCGAAGATAGGTTAAATATAAAGTCGATCGAAATATACGCTTAATATCTATCTAAAATAAATAATAGCTATAAAGATCTTAATATAAATTATAACGAGGTTTAATATAATTATATTATATATAAGCTCGATATAACTTTTAAATATCCGCTATTATCCCTTCTTCATAATAATCCCGTTAAAGAACTTTAAATAATATATTTTGCCTTAGATGGTTTGTTATAAGCGAATTGTATAGTTATTAAAGAATTTTCGTCGTTAACGGTTCCTAATTAGAAAGCTATAATCGGCTTCGATACTATAGCGTCTTTTATAAATAGATATTATAATCCGTAATTTATATAATCTTTCCCGTTTTTATTAAGAAACGGCGTACGCCTTCGATAATAGCGGTTAAGCGAATAAAATATAGAGGATCGTTAGCTCTGCTTTAATTCTATAGCTTTGCAAAAATACCCGGCCTAAATATTAAATAGCCGCTTAGCGCTAGCGGCTCCGGCTACGCTATAGAAAAAGTTAAAAATAATATCGTATTACCTTCGATAACCGCTCTTCTTATAACATCGTCCTTTAATAACTAATTTTCGGGCTTTTCGAAATCGTCCCTATATACATTAATAATATATATCGATTTAATAAGAAAACTCTATTGTTATTATTATAGATATATATATACTAACTAAATTGAATATTTAAATCCTCCACTTTCTATTCTCTGGTTTATTTTGCCCCTACTTTATTAATATATTTAGGCGTATTTTCTATATAATTGAACGGTATTATAAATAATAATGCAATAATGAAAATATTTCGACTTAATATATTTAGCGCTTTAAAATCAAATAAAAAGTCGAGAAATATTTTAAACTTTTATGATTAATAAGAATTATAAACAACGTATAAATATTATATAGCTTTAACGATTATATTTTAAGGCAAAAAACGACCGTTAAGAGCTTTTTATTATAAATAATATAATTACGCTTATAGTTATTAAATATATTAAATAATAGGCTATCGGCTTAAAAACACCGTTAAAGCTTTTTTAAGATAAATAGCTTTTTAATGTTATTTTCGAATGATTTATCTCTATTATTATAAATATATCGGAATTTTAATATATTAGTATTAACGCTGTGATAAAGGCTTATTTTAACTTTTAAAAAGCCCGTTTTTCGATTTCTGTTTACTTTTATTATATACCTTATCTAAGAAAGCGAATTAAATAATGTATTAATTTTAAAAAATATCGATGGAATTGCGATAAAAATTAACGAATCCTAAGAAGTTTTATTTATACGATAAGAGGCTTTTATTTATATATTATTCGATTTTTTTCGGGGTTAGCCCGAATACCTATTCTTACTTTTATAATAAAATTTAAATATTTGATTTCTTTTATAACGAATTCGTATTTTTCCAAATCTAAATCTAACCTAGCTTTTTATAACCGATTTAATATTTCTTCTATTTTATCTATATAATCTTTTTTAAATTTTAAATAAAAAATCAAAAATTTATTTAGATATATCGTAATATAATTATTTAGGATATCCGTTATTATATTATTAATATAGCGTTAAAAGATACTAAGCGCTTTAGCTAATCCGAATAAATAAATTAGCTATGCGAACAACCGAATTATATCTGGAAAATTATTAAACCTTTTTACTTAAAGACGATACGAAAACGGTGAAATATTATACGGATATTTAACTTCATAAGCCACTACGATTTAATTAATACTTATAATATTTTTTTAATTAATAATAAAAAAAAAATTTTGTTTCGTAATTTCATTTAAAATAAAATAATTTATATAAAATCGCTAATCTTTTTTTAATTTCGCGATTAATAAAATCGGGGCTATAGCCGAAAAAAAGTTCATTTATATTTAATCCTTATTTATTAGTTCTATTATTTGCTAGTATAGTTCGAAAAATTAATTTTATAACATCGAATACAATAATTCCTACGAGAGCTTTTTGTTGTAGAGCGTTATTTTTGGATTGGATTATAGAAGAAAATCGGACCCTATTGGCGTTTGGCTAGCCCAAGCTATTTACACGCCCAAGTTAAGTCTGATCGCGATCCTTATATAAAACCGTAATTCCGTAGATCTGATCGGATAACTATAAAAAACCGTTCCGGGCTATCAGATAATTCCGCTATAAGAGCGGAAAGCTGATTATACACCCTAAATTGCAACACACCCCCCAACTAAAGTGACAGCTCCCTAAACAAAAGTTATTATAACCCTCGCTACCATTAACTCTTGACTACGAAATCATAATTTAAAAAATAATTCAGCCCTTTTAACTTCTTCTTCTAATCAGCCAATATAACCTAATAAATAAAAACTAAAAAGGCCTTTTATATAATACTATTTACAGCTTGCTTTTTGCTTATTTTGCTGATTTACAATTTCCTATTATTATTTAGGTTCTTTTATATACATTATAATTATATGTGAAGGAGGTCAAGGGTCCTTGCCGGATGGATTTACTATTATTTGGCAATCTATAAAGGTCGCTTCTTTTCCGATTTCTTTAACCTCTTTTTTCTTCCTTTTTCATCAATAATATCTACTTTTCCCCCAAAGCTTACTTTCGTTAAGCCCTTTATTAATAATAACAATAACCCTTATCAACAATAATATCAAGATGCCTATTATTATAATTCTCTGCGCTCCGGTCCGCTTATGGATCTCCGTTTTCAATAGCTTCTTTTCCTTTTAGGGAATCGCCTACAATACCGTCTTTAACGTTTTTTCCTTTAAGCTAATCGAGGAAGAGCGTAATATCTTTATAGGCTTATTCTATGCCGGCCATAAGTGTAGTTTCGGTCTTAATCGCGTTCGTACAAAGCCTAGCTTTATCCGTATTACCTATCCCGTAAATCCCTTTTTACTTTTATGTATATTCTTTCCTAATTTATATAAGCTTTCTTTGTAGTCAATATAGTCTATACCCGCTACTAGATATAGTATTAGAATTCATTCAAAGACCTAGCTCCTGAATTAAAGTTCTACGTTTGGTCTTATGGTTTAGAGGTTTTGCTAAGCTTCCAAATAAGCACGCCCGCCAACACCATTTCGGTTAAGGTTCTTTCTATTAAAGGCTTGCTCCGCTTTAATCCGTTTATAGAAAAGGAGGAGGCTAATGCTAAGATCTGGTAAGATGTTGCTAGCTTTTAATCGGAATTTAATTTAGCGGTTTTAGTTATACGGTTACGTTGATTTTTAATTAGCGAGTAATATCGGCCGAATTGGCAATATTAAAATAGATCTCATATCTAAATAATATGGTTTCTTCTATTAGTTAATTTAAAGCCGGCCGTATTTAAGTAGGGCCTATAATGTGATTTTAGCCATTGAGAAGCTTCCGTTTTTATATTCTCCGCCGGCCTATCTATTTACCCGATATTAATCCTATTTGCTATAATATTTATACCTATTTATCGATAATTTCTCTCGCCTCCATTCTATATATAGGTTTTGATATATCCATTAGATCTAAATAGTTAAGGAATCTCTCGAAATAGGGCTTTAATAGAATCTTTATAAATCCGTTAGCTAGCATTTGGTCCGTAGTAAGGTAATTTAGCGTGAATACGCCCTTATTGTACTTTTACTTAAGCTATATATTCTATATATCAACGTACCGTAGCTTAATCGCGATTTCTAAACCGTTATCAATAACTAAATATATAATCTAAGCGTTATTATAATATATGTAAAAAGACTCCTCTAAATTATAGCCTATATCTTCGAAGATGTGTTATAATGGGTATGCCTCTTCAATTGCTTATTCAAAGCTTAGATTTCCGCTTTTGTTATGGAGGTTGTGATTATGGATTAGAGGGTGGCCTTCTAAAGAATAGGCCCACCCCCGATTATCATAACGTAGCCTTAGGAGGATCATCGCGATTCCTTATCATCTACGAAAAAGGCGTCATTAGCGATTACGATATCGTGATTGTTGCCGTCGTATTAAATCGCCAAGTGATATATGTGATAGAGGTACCAGATATATTGGTTAGCTAGCTTAATATGGTATTCTAAAAGATTAGTAAGGAAGCGAAAGAGATAATAAGCCGCTTTAGATATATTAGGTCGCGTTATAGTCGCTGTATATATTAGATCCCATACGCTTTTAATAAGCTTTAATCTCTCTCTTATATGCTTGCCCATTATATTTTTTCTTAAAAAAGAATATTTAGGCGAGGAAGGCTTAATATGCGCCCTTCCGTTTAACCAAATTTTACCGTAATCTTTTCGATATATTAATCTTATATCAACCAGATTTTTTTTCTTAAACTTATTTTTAATAACCTATATGCCTAGATACCATTTAAATTCCTCCTCTTTTAGGGTATATCTCTGATTTAATTGCTCGATAATACGGTCAACTTATTGTTTTCAATCCTTTAGGTTAAAGATAAGGATATCGTTTATATAGATTAATAAGATAATTTCTCCAAATATATATATATAAGGATCTTCGCCGGTTTTAAATCTTATTGAACGTATGGTCAAACCGAAGTAATTGTATTATAATAGTGGTGATTCCCTTAATCCGTAGAGAGCCTTATATATGTATATAACTATAGTATCGTTTTCTCCTTTGTTTAGAAACCCAAGGTCTCTATAACCCTTTAGCAACTCGATATAAATTTCATCGTTAAACTTACTTTCGAAAAACACGTTACGCACATCAAACTAAATCATATATAGCTACGAATGCCATTATCGTCCTAAATATATATATAGCGAAAATTGCTATATAAAGTATTTTACCGTAATTCTTTTATATATCGCCTCTTATAATAATCCGAGCCTTACACCTATCTAAAAACCCGTCTTAATCAAAAAAAAACATTTAAATAGCAATAATCTCCTTTTAGAGCATATCCTCTTTACTAGCCGCTACATCCCCCTTTTAATCAAATCCCTAATCTCTAATCTTATAGCCTCGATAAATTTATCCTTAAACGGGTGCTTTTTTATATCTTCGTAACGGTTAGGGATTTCAAGCAAAGCGTCTCTATATATATAGTAAAGCCCATTAATATCTGCCATAAAGCAAAATTATACTATTTCGTAATCGTTTGGATCTAAACCGTAATCTTTTTTGGTAATCTTTATAATTAGCTATCAACCAATTAAATACGCTTTTAACGCGTTTGATTTTACACGAAATCAAATCGTCTCCGCCGTATCTTTTTAGATTTAGGCGCTGTTATATATTAACGTTTTTAGGCCTAATTGCTATGATGTCTATAGATATAGCTTCCGGCGGCTCTAAATGTTGCCGCTTTAGATTTCTCCGCGATACCTTAGACTCTGGCACCTTTTCTTATAAATTGAAATCGTAGTTCGGTCTATTTAATAAGGTATTTCGGGATCGTAACGATATTTCCGCGCCGCTTTAATCCACCCCCGAACTTTTTATAAATCTCGTAATAAATAGATCTAGCTATAATCCAATTATATTATCTATCTTTTTACCCTTAAAAGGTAGTATTTATAAAAAAGACATAATATTTTAAGGTAAAACGGCTAATAGCATAATCCCCTTATCTCTAATACGCTAATTACTTTCGTATCTAATTTCAAAAAATGCTATATTATCGCTGCCACCTATTTCGAAAGATCTTCCAATTTAGCGATAACGATGGCTAATTCCTTAAATTTCCTATTATAAAAATGAATCTCATTAAATAATATGTCCCTATTTACGATCACTTATTCAAATTCCGGTATCTAGATGCGAAATAAATTGGAAATTTGATATTTTATGAAATAGCCCAAATAAGCTTGGTTTCTTACTTTATAATAAGATTTTTCACACCCGGGTTTAAAATGCTTAATAAATATATACACCTAGCACCCGTATATATATATAAAATCCTACAATAATTTCTGGTTAAAATCGAAATCCGCTTCTTAGTTTAGTGCTTGATACTAATGCTAATAGCTATTCATCTATATCAATAGAATCTTATATAATGATTCCTATTGGTAATATTGAATTAGGGTACGGTTATATAAATAAATAACGGCCTAGAATACCTTGTACCATATATCATCAGATAGAAAACCTTTTATAGCGCGTATCTTTTAATTTATCACGCCGCCGGCCCTTTCTAATCCACCATACGGTTCACTAATTAATAGCGGAGATTTCTCCATATCGATCCCCTCTTCCCGATAATAGGTTTTAAATAGAGATTCCTTTTCATCGTCCTTATTAACGAGCAACGCTTCGCTATCCATCGTGATCTCATATACGTACAATCCGAATTATCTCTTAATTCATTATTCAAAATCAATGAATATATATAATGCTTCGTCTTTAGTCGCTATCGGCCACCTATATATATAGCCGCTGAATTCGTCTTTGATCAAAAGTCCATATTTCTATTTATAATTATTGATCGGATATATAAATATATCGAGGTAAATTCTTTAGAAGGGCTATTTAAATCTTAACGTTTGTTATTATTATAAAACGATGTTGTATCCTTTTCTTTTACTATAATACTCGTAATTAATTATTTTCAATCCTTTGATCCTTACACCTTTAGCTATATATACTACGTATTCAAAGAGGAGTGCTCCGGCGTAGCTGGACCGTAGATGCCAAAATATAATAGAATCGTACCGCGCCAGCTTTATATATAATAACTTGGCCCTCCTTTTGACTCTCTTTTTAAACTTCTTACGCACCTTATTTAGGAAAAGTTTAATAATTAAAAAAGCATATTCGGAAAGTTAAAAAAGATAATAACGAAAGTAATCCTTATTCTATTTATAAATAGCTATTATAAGATTATCAATCTCAACTAGCTATTTAATTATAAATAAAAGCCGCAAAGCGTTCAATCTATACTATAGAATATTGTCTTGACTATTAATCCATAACCCTCTCCGCTTTAAAAAATTCGCCGAAATAACATTGCAATATATAACAAAGATATATTTAACATTTAAGAGAATAAAATCTTTAAACCCCTCCTCGGCGGGATTATTAAAGAAGCTTTTAAAGCGTATCTGCCTTATACCTACAACAACAATATATCCATCTCTAATAACGATATAACGGTTGCCAATTATCTTCTTAAATATACCCTCTTCGAAATATTTTATATCGTTATAAATATGGGCATATAAGTAATTATCAAGGATCTTAAAGGTATATAGCTTATATAGCCTACGGCCATATACACTAAAGCTACCTCTAATATCTTTGATTGTGACGTCGTCCGAATCGGAGGGATCCTCGGCATTTAGCTCAATATCTAATATCATGGCAGTGATAGGCTCGTCGTCTTAACCGTCGTCGTTATCTTAATCTAAAAATAAAAGGTATTTGACCGATTTTAATGTGATAGGGTGCATAAGGCGAATCGTTGGTATTGTCTGTAGCTAATTTAGGATTGGTAAAGGATTTAAGAATAAGGTTTCTATCGAATTTAATGGGAATCGCTATATATCTGTCGATTTTACCTATAGACCTTCAGTATTCTTTTATACCTAAGTCTGTGTTATCTACCACAGTTCTCGTATCGTGTACCGTGATGGCTAGCCGTTTCTGCCCCTTACCCCTTCTGCACCCTTATTCCAGCAGGCGGTGTAGGATAGGGATCAACCCCTATTAATAAAAGCGGGGCCATGCCCCTGACAATATCCTAAGGATTTTTATCTACCTTATAATGATAATAATAATTACGAATTATAAAAACCTAGATTTACGTTTTCTTTATATTTATAGCTTTAATAACTTATTAATACCTAAATGATTTAATACCGCGGAATTTTTAATATATACTATCTTTATTATTATCGTCGTTTTTAAAAAAGTTTACGCCGATTAAATCCTTTTTATTTCGATATTTTGGAATTACTTTTTAATAAAAACGTAAATAATAATATTTTAGATTAAAACGAATAAGCACACCGATATTTTTATCGTAATTAACGCTATAGCGCTTACAAATAGCAAAACTATATTCTTAAGCGCAATCGTTAACAATTTCTAATAGCTCAAAAAACAAGCTATAGGTGCTATTGTTAAGGGCTTGAAACGAGGCGTTGGCGGCTTCCAATCGTTTTTAGTCGCTAAGGGGTAAATTAGAAAGCGCAAACGTGTTTGCATTATCTGGGTAAGCGTTAGGGATAATCTAGTAATTAAAGATTATTAATAAGCTATTAATTATATTGAAAGAAGTTATAGCTATTATAAAAATCAATTCTAACGAATAAGAAAGATTGAAGGAGGAGTTATTTATTGTTTACAGTTACGTTAGATTTTAGCATAAGCGTATGTAATTATGCGGCAGCGACTGATAAAGTATCGTTGAAATGCCGGGGTACGGGCCACGGAGTGGCCCGTGCGCGGGTTGACCGGGGCCCATACAGTTAACAGCAACCGCAGCACAATCAACAAAAAGCTCCCCCTTTTATTTCGTCGGCTAATTCCCGATACTTTTCTATCACTAACATATAATCCATCTTATTAATTTTAATAAAGATAAAAGCTTCCCGGAGGCGCCGATAAATCCGAAAACGTAGTTTATTTATTTTGATCTCCGCCGGTTATAATAGGCCCCTAATTTAGGCTACCTTTGTTTTAAACCAAATCGAGAATACCGAAAATAATTCGTTCTCGTTTATCCGTATCTCTTCTAATTCGGCTAAAGTTTTCTCCGCGATATAGGAGTTGCCGAAATAAATTTCGATATAATCGAAGAATTTAATTAGATCGTAAATACTCTCATTCCTGTCGATAATATAATAAGCATTAAATAATTATTATATTACCTCGATATAGCAATTCTAGATCTAAACAAATATATACCGCTTTTCTCCGATCTATATTTTATCTACCTTTAAAATAAATTCGATTATTTAATACATCGCCGCTTAAATTACTGCGGAGCCTATAAATATTGACTAATTATAGCGTTTATATTTATTACGGATAATTTCGGCATCTTATTTATATCGGGCAATCTTGGTTTAGATTTAAGCTTAAACCGTTATAGTAAGCTATATCGTTGCTTGCGGCAAATTGGCAAAAGGCGGCTAGTTTGGGTATATCTATAGCCGCGCCTACTATACCGGCTAGCCCGTTTAACTCATTTGCTCCGGCGATTCGATTTATTATATAAAAAGCATAGCTATTTAATATACCGTTTTTTTTAATCGGCGGAAATCCGATTAGATAAGCGTCGGCTTTAGGTAAAGTTAAAAAGTTTCTGTAGATATAAAGGATTAGGTATTCGCCGATAGCTTATTCCTTCGGGTAATAGCCGAATTTGCTGCAAAATCTATAGCGTCTCCTATAGGATTATCTATATCGAAATAATTAATCTAAATAAATAGATATAGACTTTAATTGAATATTATAGTTTAATCTATAATAGGAAGCTAGATAGGTGTTAAATAGTGTTATTAATTGAAATACTATAAGAATTAGAACATATAGAGCAGATACGCTCTATATATAAAACGTAGCTTAATATTATATAATTAGAGAGCTTATTATGCACTATTATAATAAACCTCAGATTTAACAGTTATAGCTTAAGTTTATAATATAGTTTAAAACCTTCTATAGCAGCTTATATCTATAAATAGCCTAAATTTTATATTAACGATTTATATATGTAACTTTACATTTATTAGCGCTTTCAATTTCGCGAAAATCCCTACAAAATATTATAATTAATTCTAATATATATTAAAAATAAAATTAGAAATAAAGATTACAGCTAGGCTATAAAATCTTTATAAAAATTTGTTATTTATAAATATATTTATAAATCAATTATAAATATAATAAATATTTATTAAATTATAGTATTATAATAATAATTATATCAATAAATTCTATAATATAATAAATCTTTTTTTTTAGCTATTTCTAGATACCTATTATATAATTAATACCTAACCTAGCTAATTCTATATTATATATTTTTATATTTTAATAATAAACGGTAAAACATTCTATTTCTATTATATACCTTAAAACAATATATTTACTATTATATATTATAAATTAAAAGTATATTTTAATATAAAGGCAAACTACTCTTAATATTACTATAATTAAATATCTATAATATTTATTAAAATATAACGATAATCTAAAAATAAATTTCCGAAAAGTGTTTTAAATATTATATGATAAATTAACGTTATATTAATATATATAAGGCAAATGTAACGATTTTAAGCTGTTAATGATATTTATTTAAATATATTATAATATCAAAAAGTTAAAATATATCTTTTGAACCAATTTAATTTGCTTTTAATAATTATTTAAAAAACTACGTTTTTTTTAACAAATCTACCTCGTCTATTATAAGATCTTTTATATCATTAAAGCTATTGAAATCTATTTCAGCGGCGAATACAAATACAATCACTGCGACGATTTAATAACTATTCAAGATGTATTTTATATCGACCGCAGTTATACCAGCAATAGCTATAATAACTTTAAACTAAAATTTAACTTTAAGCTTAAACATAATAATAATAAATTTAAAGATATATTATAATAATAGATTTAAAGATATATTATAATAATACGCTTAAAATTTTTTTTCTCAATATTAATAATAATTGAATTAAAAATTATTTCTATAAATATAAAATTTATATTATTCATTATAAAAATATATAATATTTAGGTTTATTATCATTATTTCATTGATATAAATCTAATTATATAGTCGCAATATTATATTTAAATTAAAAATAATAAACTGACTTAACTATCTAAAAAGAATAAACTTCTTATTAATCCCGCTATTTCCAATAATTATAATTTTATCTAATAAATAACAACGGCGTTAACTTTTAATTATAGCTATTTTATTTAATAATAACTTAATAATTATATATTTATATATTATATTATTAATAATAATATTTATAATACTGAAGTATTAGCCTTTATTAACCAATTTATATTAAATCGGTATTTATATAATAAATTTCAAAATATTTCAATAAATATCGGCGCTAATAAATAGTTTATAAACGGCAAAACCTAATATTTCGCTTTTAAATATATATATAGCTTTTATTGAATAAAAACCAAAAAGATATTATATCTATTACTTTTAGCCTTACAAACACTATAACCTTTATCAAAATTATTCAAATCGATTTTAATTAATTATTTATAATATCATTTTATTATATATTTATTTCGTCGAAGATTTATATTTATTAGATCAAGTTTAGTTAATTATTTATAGCGCGATATTTAATATCCCTAGCTTTTATTAAAATCTAAATTTCATAAGAATTCTTTTATTTTCTTAAATTAAATTAATAAGTAATAAAGCAATACTATAAGACATATATAATAAATATAAAAGATTTAGTTATATAATATATATTAGCGAATTTTTATTATTAGAAAGAAAGAGAAAAAGCTATTAAAAGAGCGTAATTGTAGTGGCAATTAAATATATATTATTGAATTAATTTAAATAGCTATATTGCTATAAAAACGTATATAGGGGTAACACCTATATTGCTGCACTAGCAATACTATTATTACATTTATTTACATATAGATTTTTCTAAATTTAATATTAACTTTATTGTTATAACGCTATGCACGAGCTTATTATATTAGGTGGTGCCGCTAGGTGTTTGCGTGGTTTGCAGGTATTGCGAAATCTTTTGTTTATAATTTAATGGCTATGGCGGCCTGTTATTATATTTATGCCTGCGAACCACGGGTGGATTGGTCCGGAGTACGCCGAGATGAAGCCACTTTCCGGAAGATCTACCTCCAGCTCGGCAAGACCCACCCGAGCAACAATAAGCCCAAGGCTCCATCCAAGGTAAAGAAGGCTATTAAGACCACGAGCTCTTCCTAGCGAATTCTTAAGATTTTTATCGCTAAATCCGATAAAGATGCCGAGGATGACGATAAGGATGATTCCGGCTCGGATATTGTTATTACAATCTTTAAGAAGAAGTCGTCGCCCGGCAAAAGCAAAAAGAACCTTAAGGTTAATGTAAATAAACGTACAATTTCTTAACGATATAGCCTCCCCGACAATCTCTCGATAAAGCGTAAAAACGTAGTTATAGCTATATGGTAAATCGTTTTCTCCTTTTTATTTATTTTTCTCTTTCCTTTATTCCTACCTTTTTTCTCTTATATATTTACTTATTCAAATTTCTTTTGATATTTACAATCCTAAATTAAAATAATAAGACTAATTAGGTTACCGTTGGTAAAAGCAAGAAAGAAAATATTTTCTTTTCTATATTTTTGGAGATAGAGCATTCCGAGGAAAAGATTATTTAAGAAAGATAGGGTAATGATGATACTTCGGATAACGGCGATATTGAATAAAATGCTTTTTTATATTTTTAGATTTATTTCGAGTTTTTAGGTTTATCTTCGATTTTTTGAGGTTTAGTTTTAAATACTTGCTTTTAAGTATTTGATATAAAATCGTTTTTCCGTGTATTTATTATTTTTCTTTTTTAAATGCTTTATTTCAAGATATTTTATAAATAATGATATTAATTAAATAGGTAAAAGATAAAGATATAGGGTTTTTTTTTTCGATTTTTTTTCTTTATACTTGATTTTAAGGTATATTTTATTAGAAAATACAAAATTATCAACGATCGGAAATATATAAAGATTTGGTTGAAATAGGTAAAGAAATAAATTTTAAATAATTAATATATAGAAATAAATTATTTTGCTTTTATAATATTAACTTCTGCTTCTTTTCATATATTATATAGGCTCGAGAATAAATTAGCTTGTTATTTCTTCAAAAGTCTTTAATTGAAACCTTTTTCGTTTATATTTAATTATAATTAATTATTTGCTTATTTTTTTATTACGAGATCTTTTTTTTATATTTAAAGTATAAATTAATTTATCGGATTTATAAATCTTTTTAAAGTAAAATATATTTTATAGAGTTATAATAGTAATAATGTAGATATTAGAGATAGTATGTCGATAAGGATGAAATATATAATATAATAAATATATTTAAAATTAGGAGTTTTATAAGCTCGTTTATTTATATAATGCGTAGTAGTAAAAATATTAAATATATTAATCTTTTTTTAAAAAAAAGCTGAGATTTTAAACTTATAGTTATTAACGATTTATAGATAATATTATATAAAAAAAATGCTTTTTATACCTTAATATTAATTTAAAGATAAACTCTTCTTATACGAAATACTTTATAGTATACTTATAATTTTTAAGTTTCAAATCTACCTTAATATATTATATAGAATATAATTGTATAATATCGTTAAATTTTTTTTTTTAGTTATTTATCTATGTTTAAATATATTATAATTATATAATTTAAAAAAATATTAATTGATCAAAATATATTGAATTTAATATTAATTTGAATATATTGATAAATTTAAAATAAAAATCAATTATATATCAAGAGATTCATTAAATCATATTTTTATATAGATCTTTATTTGTCTAAAATTTTGAAATAATATATAGGAATAACAACGGCAATAAGGTTAGCGATATTATTGATTTTTGAATAATAATATAAAAGGGGTTGGTATAATTCCGAGGTTATAATATATAATTAATAGATAGCTTCCGGGTTAAAAAATGGTAAAAGCTATTAAATAGTCCGAGCGTTAGGGTTGAATTTTAAAATTAATTATTATTTAAATAAATAAGGTTATAAATATAATTAACGATAATAATATAAAATTAAATAACTTTTAAACTTTTTCTCTTTTCTATACTTTATTATAATAAATATTACAATAAATTATATTTTACAAAGTTTTAATTATTATGCAATAAAGTATAGCTGTTATATAGAAAATATAATATTTATATAATTATTCGGCTTATTCGTTAATAGCTCGCTTAAGCTTTATAACTAATTCGCTCGATTATTATAATAGCTTTAATTATATCGTTTTTACGGAAGATATATTGTTTAATTAGTTATTCGGTTTACTCGCTAACATTTGCTCAAGCTTTATAACCAATTTCGCTAAACCGCTTCGCAGAAGATAGAGTTAGAGGTATTATGAGTATCGTCCCTTCGGGACGATATTCATGGTACCTCTATAGGTCGTGGGTTCGAACCTTGCGTTGAGCGTTGTTTTTCGGTTGGCCGCTTCGGGTTCTCTTTATATCCCGCTTATAAGGCAATTTTACACCGCCGTTTTTAGGCATTGGCCGAGTCGTAAGGGCCCTTGGGGGTTTCAATATTTAGCTATAGTAGAGAGTTCTAGTATTTTTTATTCGAAGTCGAGCTTTCCGGGGAAAGATAGAATTGTTATAACGCTATGCCCAAGTCTATTATATTAAATAATGCCGCTAAATGCTTACATAGTTCGTAAATATTACCCAAAAAAAATTCGTAGTTTAATAGCTATAGCGGCTCGTTATCATATTTATAAAATATTATTAAAGCTTTTAGAGAATTTTGAAAATTCGCTATATTATTTATAAAATTTAGTATATTCTTAAAAAAGGCTTTTTATTTATTTAATAAAACGTCGATGTTTTTCTATCTATTTTATTTTTAGAGCTTTTTTTATTAAATTTCTTTAACCAAATCTCTTTAATTAATATAATTAATTTAAATAAAGGAAATATATTGAAATTAATGTTAACGAATTGCTATTAATTTATTTTAATATAAAAACGTTAGAATTCTTATTTCTATAAATTCCAGTTATTAGATTGATTTAATATAGCTTTAGCAACTAGCTTAAATATCGGTTTAACGGATATATTTACAAAATAAAAATAAAAAGGTGAATTCAATGAATTAAGATAATATATTAATAAATTAGATCTAGAACTAATATAAACCGGGTTTAGAACTATTATAGTAGCGATATTTTAAATTGGATTATAGAAAAAAAACTAGGCTTTACTAGGTATATAGCTACCTAACCTATTTATATACCTAAGTTAAGCCTGATCCCGATCTTTATATAAAACCGTAGTTCCGCTAATCTGATCGGACAATTATAAAAGAGCGTTCCGAGCCGTCAGCTAAATCCATTGTGAATGTGGAAGGCTGATTTCACACCCCTGTATTGCAACAAGCGCGCTGCTATATGAATACCTAGGTATGGAGAACCGATTCACAAATGAACGTGCAGTGGTGATAAAGTTTGGCCAAGCACAGTGCTCCCGCAATCAATGAACTTTGCGCTCTTTAGCGCCTTTACCCTATGCTATTGTTGTTGTTGATTCTTTAGCGCCAGAGGCGCTACTACCCTTGTCTATATATCAGGTCCGAAATTAGGCTTCTATGCAAAATGATTTCCACTGCCTTCCCCTTTCGAGCTTATAACCTGTGCTTGGTTATATATAAATTCGGAATAATAGAGCGTATAGATTTAATTAATATAGCGTCGAGGTTGATTTCGCCGTTACCCCTAATCCCCTTAGATCCCGTTATAAAATACGCCGAAGTTTTTATAGGCCGGTTACAAGGATCCCGAAAAAGGACGATTTAAAAATTGGAACAAGCTTTATTACAATATAGCCTTGTCGAAATTAGGCACTTGTATCGAACGTTATTGTATTCGCGTACGACCATATTGTGGTCGTAGTGGTTAGGAAATTATATTAAAAGATATGGGGAGACTATCCACGATGATTGCCGGCTAGCTAAATCTTCTTCGGAGATGTTGTAATGTTTCCGAACCCTGAAGGAAAGCTGCTAGGGTCGTTGACGATAATCAGCCGTATGTTTCGTTGCGATGAACTTTCCAAAATCGCCGCGAATGAAAATTCGAGTTAGGTATGCTGGTTAGAGGTAAAGAAAAAGGGAACGTCGTTGTATCGTCGAGTTTACGATAGATTGCTAGAGCTTGGTCGGGAGGATAGAAGGTGATACGGTGTGCTAGGGCAAGGTGTGGAGGGAGTACCTGGGGGTGGTAATAGGATGTTTTGGGCCCTGATCAGGGTAGGATCACGGGTATAAAGCAGTCAGGACGGTGATTTTCTTCTTAGGCCCTAGTTTTAGTTTTTGGCATCTATTTTCTCTCTTTCGTTTTCACAATCTGATTTTGATGCCCCCAACTCTGATCAGAACGTGACCATTCCAAATTACGACTTTTGTGTGCTTTTGAGCTCGTGTGTAC
>PYFS01002801.1:0-20482 GCA_003671545.1 Ophiognomonia clavigignenti-juglandacearum | reverse complement strand
TATATATATATGATTATATAATCATGATGATTACGTCATCGTGCATTTTCATAATATGCACATATATACGTAATATTTAAAAGCGGAATTATTTGCTTTTTTTTCGTAAACAATATAGTCTTTATATATAAATCCTCGGTTGCTAACGAGGTAAATATAACGATCGCTAACCTAAAGAAGAAATTTCGCTTTATAATGCTGGGACCCGTAAGATGGTTTTTAAGTATAAATATCCTCCGCGATAGGATTAATAACCGCTTATAACTCTCTTAAAGGGCATATTTCGATAAGATTTGCTATAGGTTCTTAACGGAAATAGAACTTTCGAGGCTTAAGTATATTCCGATATCTACTAAGGAGGACCTTTTCCCCCGAGGATTAAAGGAAGAAGTAATTATTTAATTGCTATATTAGCAAATAATTAGATTATTATTTTATGCTTTTATCTCAACCCGGCTAGATATCTTATTTACGATTGGACGTTTATTGAGATATTGCCAAAACCCCTTAATTATATATTTAATCGCGGCGAGACGAGTGTTAAGATATTTATTTATAATACGGTCTTTCGCATTCGAGTACGGAAGTTTACCTAGATTAGAGTCGTTAATCTGCTCCTTAAATGCCTTATTGATAAATAATTGGGTCGATCGACATAATTTATAAATGTTTATCTTTTTGTTATTCGGTGTTGCTATAGCCTGGAGGGCAAATAAGTAAGATATTATAATAACGTTAATAATAAAAGCAAAAATTCTCGCTTTTTCGTAATATAGCAAAGAAGTTATTTACTTATCGAGATTCCTAAAGTCGCTATTATTGGAATTGACCTCGCTTTTGTTTATTAATTATGATAATAGCCAATCGATTAAATTTATGGTCGAGAAGGTTACGCGTTTATAAACGAAGTTTCGCTACGTCGATATCTATAGGCTATGAATCCGGTAAGAAGTCTAGCGAGGTTATATTACCGTTCGGTGGCAGGCTATTAAGGATATAATTATAAACGGTTTAATAAAAGCTTTCGGACGAGCAGCTTATAAGAAGTTTAGGGGTATGATTGGCTTAGTCGATATTAAGGATAAGCTTGAGGCTATCCGCGGCGTAAAAGTTATCCGCTTAGTAATTATAGATAAAGTAATTCTAAGCTTTTTAACTGATGTCTTTATAGATAACGAGAAGTTTAAAGTCGTTTATCTCGCTATTGCTAACGAGGGACGTAAACTAGCTTTAATATTACGGGAGTTTTAGATTGCCTTATTGTATTACTTTATAATTATACCTACGAAAATAGAAAACGAGTATTATTTTAATTTTATGTATTTAGGAATTAGTACGGTCTTATTAGGAGAGCTACCGCGAGGATAAATAGGATAGATATTAATAGTAAACGAGTAGTTATAGAAGAAGGTATCGCGGAGTATATTAGTAATAATATCATTATTAAGAAAAAATACGATTTATTTTTTACCTTATATTAACTATATGCAATCTCTTCCCGTACTCTTTACCCCTTTTATCTATTAAGACTTTAGCGCCGTCTTCTTTTAAATACGGGGAAGATATAATATACGGCTTGAGGCTATATTAAAGTAAGGATCTTTGAAGAAGATACCGCCGAAAGGGCAGCGCCCGCTATTACCGCCGGAGCGATTATAAACGTAGCTCGGAGGAGGCCGGTTTTCTTATATAAATATAAAAAGATCGTCTTTATCGCTACCCTCGTTTATATCTTTATCTTCTTCGCTTTTATCCTTTTAATTATTATCCTTATTTTTATCTTCTTTTTCCTTTCTATCCTCTTCCTTATCGTCGGTATTAATATCCTCTTCTTCGTCCTCGAAATCGCTATTTTATTTATCTTCGGTATCCTTGCTTTATATATTATATAGGTCGGTATTAGGAATACGGGTTAGATCGTCGGTAGGAATATTTCGGAGGGTTAATAAGCGGGTAATAATAATAGAAGCGTTTATATAAAGAAAGAAGTTAAAGTTATTTATTAACTGGTACCGGATGATAATCTAGTAAAGGCGTTCGATAATTTAAATATTATTTATAATTAATAATAGCTTTAATATATATAATAAAAATAAACTAACCTTTTCGGTTATCCGAAGACGGGCTTTATTTTAATTATTAAGGCCGAGTATATCGACGATTAGCTTTACGAAGGAGCGGTCGCCGTTACCGAGACCAGCTTAGCCGAGTAGGGTTTAAAAGAAGGGGAGGATAATGCTTATCTAAATTGCGAGGGCTATAGAGAAGATAAGAACGGAAATTATCGTAATATCGGGTATATAGGTATGTATTAGATTATTAAGTTGTTGGTTTGGGTGGGTTATTAGTTTAGTTGGGAGGCTTATAACGATTAAATTGTTAATATAGGAGGAAGAAAGTATAAGAAAGATTTAACGCCGGCAAGAGGTCTTTAAATAAACGCGCCCGGCGACATTTTCGAAGCTAATTGTTATTACCGGGTAGTTACGCCGGCCCAGCTACCAACTTCCGGAACTATTACGGAAATTATAATTATAAGCTAATACGGAGGCCGGAACCGGGTTACAGAGCCGGATTCATCCCAAAATATAATTACGAGTATTAAGAGGATATTAGTAAAGCTATTTCAGCGAGGCTAAAATTATGTTAATAGGGCCGGGGTTATAAGATGAAAAGTTATTATTTAAATTGTAAAGGTAGGTTATATATTCGGCCGAGTGACTTATTTTATAATTAGTAATGATATTATTTAGTTTAATAGTTTAATTAACCGGTCGCGGTATTAAGCGACCGGGGGTTTAAGGAGAGTTGGAGGTTAAGCGATCAATCCTTTTTGGCATTTTTTTTTTTGGATATATTTTGGATTGTTATATTCGTTAGTAACGAAGATCTATTTTTGCCACCCGTTTCTTTATTTATAGGGTAAGCAGCTTAGTAGACGAGTAATAGCCGGTCTAGTAAACGAGTAGCAGATTTAGGGGTGGTGACGAGAGGTTATATTATTACGGGCTAGTTATACTAAGCTATTACGGGATATTATTAAAAAGCTAGAGAATAGTTACGCCGTCCTTTAGGGGGCCATTGGAGAGTATATACGTTAATAGCGTTTGGAGCGGTATAGAGTGGATATAGTGGCAAATACGTACCTAAATAGCTAGAAGCGAGAAGAGCCCGGAACGAGAGTTTCTGGCTCCTATATGAATCTATTAGCAGCTGTAACTGCCATATCAACAGAATCAATCAACTGTAGCTTTGATACTGTTCGTCACTCCAGACCGTTGGCGATCTGTTCGAGATCAGCAAAGCATACTTCTCACAAACACTCGATGAAAAGTTGAGAGATACGCGAGCTGATGTCGACGTATTCAACATCTGCGGGTACGTAACAACAACGACTGTCGCCCACTGTTCCACATGCAGACACTTGCAGCTCATGTGCTGACTTCTGGGCCGCCAACTCCATCTATAAACCATTAGGCCTTGACCAGGGAAATGTCGAGAAACAGAAAGACGGCTGCGAGGGACTGAGGGTATGTGGCCATCCCTCGGACAATGATAAGGTCTGACCGAGCAGATAGCTTCCACTCGATCTCTTGCATGAGGATTGGATTGGGGTAGGCGGTGGGTGGGCCGGCCGGTTGGATAATAAGGGCCTCTGAAAAAGCTGGTTAGCAATATGGGTATATAGGACTTATCGTTCTACTTAAAATAGATATCTCTATTATATACGACTTGGGGCTATCTACACCCTCTTAGCGAGCTTAAATATCAAGGTAATAATAACGTTTATCTTACGCGACGGGGTGCTAATACTTCGTACGGGAAGTAAGTACGATATAATAAGTATCGGGGATATAAAGAAGATAATAAATAAAGCCGCGGAAATAGATAACGAATGTGTCCGGTGAGCTCATCCAGGTTGTATGCAGACCCTACCGCTACATTATATACACTCCCTGCCTATTAGTAGCTTACCAGACTACTTGATAGCTGACCAACCAGAAGAGAATGAAAAAGCCAAAAGCTAGGGCCGGGATGACACCTGAACGCCAGCCTACCGTGGTGTAGTCTTGCTCTTCCCTGTGTTTCTCCGAGATACTGGCATTGAGGCACCCAGCTTCCAGAAGATCATCTTCATCGCTCTCGTCAACTTCTACAACCGTAAACCTCCTCACATTTTCAAGCAGCACTTGAAACACATCTCGGGACTGCGCTATAAGGGAATCCTCTTCCTCCAATGAAGCCGGGCGGAACTTCTCAAACGTATCGTTGGCAGTGTCCCCTTTCTCATCTTCCAATTCCACATCAACCCCACGAATATCAGCATCTCGCAATATGAGGAGAGTCTCCAGATCGGCGAATCTGGCCGCGTAATGGAGAATGGTCATTCTCTCTTTGGTGACCGTGTCCGTTGTAGCCCCATTTCGAAGCATCCATGAGATGGTCTGGTGACTATTCCAATATATAGATAGCAACAAAGGCGTCCGGCCCCTCTTGTCCAGTGTTCCAAGTTCAGCACCGTGGTAGGCAAGTAGCTGCACTTTGTCTAGATGATCTGAGCGCGCGGCAAGATGAAGTGGCGAGCGTCCTTGGTATTCTTTGCAATCGTCTAGTGTCCAACTGCACATCTGGGTAGTTCCCTGCGTCTCCTGGTCATCCCAAGTGTTGAATCTGTCGCCTAGGAATGCTGCCGCAATCAGGAGTTGCAGGACTTCAGCTGAGCCGGTCATACAGCAAAAGTGAATTGGCATCTGGTTTCTACCCTCGCGGACTGTGGGCGATGCCCCGGCATTCAGGAGGCTCTTGGCTGCATCGTAGTCTCCGCGGGCTGCTGCCCAGTGGAGTGGTGTTCTGTCCATGGCGTCTTTGCTGTTGATTTCGGAACGGGTCGAGAGACTGAGTTGTGTATCAAGGTCTATTTCGACCAGACCGAACAGAATCAAGTGCAGGGTTGACAGCCTGCGCCTCTTAATGTACTCTGAGTCGTCATACAGCGCTCGAAAGCAGTGTAGAAGGGCCTTGTTCTGTGGAGAGTCTTGAGACAGGAAGTGATCCCAGGCGCAATCGATCGCGGAGCTGTTGTTAATCTTCGTTAGTCAGTGTGCTTAAATCTCTGGGGTGCCGAAATACATACAGCCCTTGTAGGTCTTCGTGCTCTGGATCCGCGCCGTTGTTCAGCAGGAACTCGACGATGTCTTTACGTCGGGCGGTGACGGCAAACTGAAAGGGTAATTCAGTCTAGATACGCGATTAAACATGCATGCATGCACCAACTTACATTCAATGCTGAGCGGCCATTGACGCCACTGACATCGAAAGGTGACGCACGTCTGTTGACGAAGAGGTCCCTCAAGCCGTCGATGTAGCCTTGCTGAGCAAAGGCAAATACGTCTGCCGATGGTGAGATGATCCGCGCAGTCTTGATGGATATCGCATGATCACCGAAGGATCCCGAAGAAGTCGTAAACGAGATCATCTTCTGGAGGGCCCACAATGGGAAGTAATAGGTCAACCTGATTAGTCTCTTCCCTCTCTGAGAACATGCCTCGTCGTTACAGGATCTCTGAGACCACATCGGGCAACCAGAGATAACGAGGGACAGATCTCCAGTCGCAACATTCAGCCAGCGTGGGGTCCTGAAGCTGGAGCCCCCGTGGCAACTGCAACGGCAATTGAGGCCACACTGGCGAGAGCGATAGACAGTTGCTGGGACTCCGACATATTCTCCTTTTTCGAGTGCAGATTGAGCAGGCATGGGGCGTTTGAAGGGACTCATTGTCTTCGATCCTTGATGTGAAGTTTGAGCGAGGTTCGATTTGTCCGTGATGTTGATGTTCAGAAACATGCGAGAAGACAACTGGATTTGCCGGATTTCGGCTGTCAACGCAGTTATCTGGACACTTTGAGAACGTAGACCTTCAGATACACCATGCAAGCTTTTCCCGACGCTATCTTGTAAGCTTTTTACGTCTGTTCCGATTGCACGACTGAGTAATACAACGTCCTGCAGGGAAACCTGAATACGCGGTCCTTGTAGTCTGCCTTTCTGTCAGCCGACTCCGAGTCACACGGGCTGGCTCTGCTTCGCCGTCCAACATTTCCGGCGTCGGGTGCGCGCCCGCCAGTCAAAAGACGGGACCGCCTGGTGTTGGACAAGCTAGAGAGTCACACACGCCCGGATGAAAGGTGGGACTTACGATGTCAGGGTGAATATCAGAGTAACTAGATTACGGCTGTCTTCCCGCAGGTCCGCGAGTAGGCTTTTGATCCTTCCTTCGTAGATGACCCATACGCCTTTTGCCTTCCAACGGAAATTCGACTTCGATAGATCCGAGATTTTGTCTGATTGCGGGAGATCCTGTGCGAAAACTTTCTCCACAAAACGGACAACGCTTTGCATGCGTGTCTCTGACTGCTTTAGAATCCGCTCAAGCTGTTGTACGTGCTTTGTATCATGACTGTCTTCACTTATTTGTGTTGCTGTGTCTTCGAGTAAGGCAAGCAGAGCACGAAGATTGGATACCTGGGGACGTGATTAGAATGGCGGTGGACGAGTCCAACCTCAAGATTCTGACTGCGGGAGGGGTAATTGACAGAGGTCACTAAGAAATTGACAAGAGATAAAGTGACAGTGGCATGTACTTCGTTGTAAACCTCAACCAGATGTTCCGGTACCTTTCGCAGGTCCACAATCTTAGCTAGTCCTTGTGAGGCGCCCTTAGCCGCACCAATAACCGCCAAGAGACTTGCGGTGAAGGATAACGGGTCCATACTTGATGAGGGATGTGTAAGAAGTTGGGATGCGAGGTTATGGTTTCACTTGACATGCAGGGCCGTATACCGCAGTGACAGAGTGCCTACAGAAGATAATCTGGCAATCTTTCTTGCAACGACTGATGAGACGACCTTATAAGGCACCTGGGCCCAGGTCAGCTACGCGTAGAATTCATTGTTGCCCTGACGCAGACGCCCACGTAAGTACTGAAAGCAGTCTCCATTGGTTTCAAAACTGGCAGCCATGCCATCAGTCGTTTACTTGGGTGAGGCAGGTGGTGGTCAGCGTAATGCAGGAGAGGGCCCCGTGGTTTGAACTCATTCGCAGCGAGTTGCAGTATGTATTTCGATAGTCGAGTGTCCCAGGCAGGCTGGGGGGCGGAGTGGCAGGCATTCTTGTGATCATATGCAGTTCATCTGCAGGTGTGGATGAATATGCAGACAATAATGCAGTTCATTCCGAAGCTACTTCCAAAGGTACTTCCATCAAATTTCAAATATTACAATCCCCTCACTTCGGAAGTGCGTCCTATCTCCGTCATCATCCATCCAGCCTGCATGACGTGTATTCAGCCTCGTTACCGTCGTGTGGCTCGCTTGTGGGGGATAATTACACTTTCCAGACGCCCGGGCGCCGGATTTCATTCTTCCAGTGCCCGAAAAAGTTGACCTTCAATGGCAAGCCAGGACGTTCGCTCTCAATAGAACACCCAACATCGAACTTCGATGCTCTTGCGATTCTCTGCACCAGGGCGACGACCGGGATCGAAAGCAGTATGTGCGCAACCTGGAGTCACACGGTCTCGTGAGTGCGAAATTCGTCATAACGTGATGCAAGATGAATTAATCCTTGAACTCACAGATCGAAGATTCCGAGTCAAAGTTCTTTATGAGTAAAGCCTCGTCTTTGGTTTGTTCCGACAGATAGTACCAGGCCTGCGTTTCCCTATGAAGGAGGTGGTATATCTCGGTTGTGATGTGAGGATAAATCATATCGCAGGCAACGAGATCGTCTGGCCTCAGTGTTTTGGTGTCGCAAACTGCCAAGGGATGAGATTGAACAACATCGACAAGCGGCCGCCAGAGACTGGAAATTGTTACTCAGGTGCCCTATCACGGGGAAATTTCGATACAACGCAGTCATGGATTCATGCTTACTTGATGATCTGCCATCTTCCTTCAAGACGCTTTTCATTCTCAACTCCTGGGAAGTGGTCCTTGACACGCGTCAGGGCACACTCACGAGTAATATCTTGAATTGGATTTCATGTCAATATTCGTCGAGGTCGGCATGTTGCTAATTGTTATACATACCACAGTGTGTGGTGAGAATAGTTCGTTTAGAACCTGTGAGAGTGTCGTCTGGGCGCGGAGCCCCCGGTTCACGTTGATGTCGGATCTGATGGCTAGGTTAGATTCGGATGATTCGTTCAGGAATTCCGGCGTCGGCTAACCTCATGGCTATATGCCACAACCATCGTTGCATTCAAGTGTCTTGCCAAAAAGCTTTCTGTCGCCTTTATGTACCTGGTGATACTGTCTTCGTCCAAACAATGATGATCCAAAGGATTCACCACATATTCAAATGAGTGCTCAGCCAAGTTGAAAAGCTCTTCTTTGCCTCTCAAATCAGCCACTACTGTACTTCTTGGGACGAATAACTCATTCGTCCGAGTACGACCCACGGGTGGACGACCAGCAATGAAGTAAGGCTTGTTCATGCCGGTGTAAGTCTGACGAGGCTCAAGAAACAACAGGGAGACCTTCTGGTCACCTTGGAATGAAGCCATAGCAGCTAAAGTATAATAAAAAATCACGAAATTATCAAAGATCTCTGTTTACCACTGTGTCTTTAAACATATACTCCACACCTGGGCAAAATTATAGCCGGACCATTTTCGATCCACTATACCACTTTGTGAAGAGCCTCATGAATTTCACTTGCGATATGATGTATCACAGTAAGTACCACAGTAAGCACACCGACGTGCCATCCTGGCCGAGCTCCCGTCATGGCTGCAATGCCTGCCCGGGCGCACAATAAGGCCTGATGAGGCTCTGTCCATGTGCGACCCGATGCACATCCCAATTTGGCAATTTCTCCGCCACACATTGACACCTCTCCCACACCTTTGAAGGCAGGTGTGTGTTGCTACGTGGCAGCGTGGCTGCTTCCACGGGATGGTGATGTCACAATGATAAGCAAACCCTCTCAGCCCCCCCTGGATCGGTGCTGCTGTGTGACATGGAATGCTATCTTGACTCAATTTTCAGTTTCCAAGTTGAGAAAGGATCGATGGGCCGCCCACGCAGCAGGCTGCCAGCAGCGGCAGCAGCGAGGTGTCGTCGAAAAGCTTACTAAGCAAGTTTGCCCTTGCTCCCCCAGCCTTCCACTTTCCTTTTCTGCTTACGATTATCATCTGCCTTCTTGTTCAGTCGACCTACGTCAAGTCTTTCCCATTCTCCTCTGCGGCGTACTTCACTTGGGCACCCTCAACCTGACCTCACTTTCCAGCCTAGTTGTGACAGGTCTTGGCCCATCATGACAACGTATACCAACCTCGACCTGGTGAAGCAGTGTGACAAGTGAGCAAATGGTTTATTCGTTCAACGCTCCAGAAAATGAGAAACTGACCTCCCGCTCAGGTTTCCGTATGCTCAAAAGGAAGCAGAGTTATATACGCAACAGGTTTCCGGATACTACAAGTTCCACGTGGACGGCTGCCATGCAGTCCTCGGATTCATGCTCCCATCCATAGTCCAGGAGCTGAAGTGGCCCGAGAAAGGCTGGCAAGTCGACCATACCCAGAAGACCGTGGTGCTCTGCGGCAGCACACGCCAAGAGCGGGACGAGACTGTTGCCAAAACTCTCGCGGCGGAGCGTGAACGCGGTCACTTCAAGATCCTCAAGGGTTGGCGGGATGAACTATACGCAGTCTATGGTCCGGATCGAAGCATTCTTGTCAACATCGAGCGTGCGGGCAGTGCCCTCTTTGGCATTATCATCTACGGGATCCACATGACTGGCTTCGTCAATGCACCGACCGGCGAGCTCAAGATATGGGTACCGCGCCGGTCCAAGACAAAGCAAACGTATCCCGGCTTGCTGGATAACACTGTTGGTGGCGGCATCACGAGTGGTGAGAAGCCTTTCGAGAGCATCCTTCGCGAGGCTTCTGAAGAAGCCTCTGTTCCGAAGGAATATGCTTCTGCACATATCAGAAGCGCTGGTGTGGTCAGCTACTTCGATGTGCGTGACGAGCGGGCATCGCCTGGGGCTGAAACAGGTTTGTTACAGCCCGAGTGCATCTATGTTTACGATCTGGAGGTACCGGAGGACTTTTCTCCCCGGCCGGACGATATGGAGGCGGAGGACTTTCGTCTTTGGGATGTCGAGGAGCTGCAGGCTGCGTTAGCGCGCGGTGAGTTCAAGACCAACTGTGCGTTGGTCTTGCTGGACTTCTTTGTCCGTCACGGAATCATCAAGGCAGAAGATGATGTGGACTACCTGGAAATTGTGGCGAGGCTCCATCGTCATTTAGAGTTTCCCCTTCCCTAGCTCGAGTTCCAACAGGCTTCTGACTGTCCACGGGTACAGGCCCAAGAGTTTTCAAGGCACTAAAGCTTAGTAGAGTGACGGTCACTACGTTCAATGTTTCTAGTCTTTTAGACTGGCCAGCTGTCAGGTGAATATGGGATTAAACCACTTTCCCTGGAACCTGCAAGTGTTCATCGACCATCGCCCGAGGTCGCCGCCACACCCGTACCATTGACTTTACCTATGAAACTGTTCTTTGAGTGCTCTGGTCCAACGAGTCATATCCCTTCCTCGTGAGTTGTGACTGCGTCAGATTGTTAAAAAAGCCCATCATCTTCTCGAACACTGCGGCTGCACTGTACATACTTAGGTATGTTGCTCGCCGGCGGTCCACTTGAGCAGCGCTCCCCCATGAAGGGAATATTCATATTGAAGCTAAGCTCTGACTCAACTTTAGAACCCGATCATGAGATTGTTCGCTTCGTGTGCAGACCTTCGGCAGACTTCTCCACATGGGCAGCAAGCCCCATCTGCTGAAGAGCAGACTGCAGACAATCTGCGGGACACTTGGTAGCCTCGATGATCACCTGAGTGTTACTGACTGGCGGAGGTCGCGCGGGGTTATCGATCCATGTTACATAACGAGCGAGCTGCTCGTGACTGCGGTCACTGCTGCTGCCGGGCATGCTGCCGGCGCCAGTTGGTTCCGAGTAGATGCTAGTGCGCTGGCTCCTCAGAATCCCAGGGATAGAATATTTGCTTTCCTATCTCTCGAGAACTATGGCCAGGCGAACAAGAAGATGCCAGGAGCTGAAATAGGTCGCCTGGTTCGACCAGACTATGCCAAAACGACAGAAGAAGTCTACACAGAATACGCGCAACAGCAGCTCCTGTATGGAGACATCCGTACCCTCCATTCTTCCCAGCGAGATGAGTCTGATACGCTTGTCACGACGGGCGCGATGCCTTCCTGGGTGCCCCGGTGGGATCGTGATGCCCACGAGAGGCCCGAGCCGTTTCAGATGGAACCAATGCGTCAAAGCGGGAAGTTCAATGAAAACCTAATCCGGCAGGTCGAAGGCACTAAGCTTTTTGTGACGGGTGCTATATTCGACTACGTACAATTTTGTTCGAAAGTAATGCCAGAGGAGGTGACACTAGGTGAACTACGGTCTCTGTGGAAAACGGCCAAGCACGGCAATCTGGCTAAGGCATATCAGGCGGATGAGCAGACTGCGGTGATGATCCAATGCCTATGCTTTGGAATGTATGCTTCCGATTTGGGGTGGACTGCTTGGGCACCCGAGCAAGAAGCGATGGTCCGATTTCTGGAGACGTCTGGGGAACCAGCCCCAGCCCATTGCGACACAGGTGAAGAATTGCAAAAGTACTTGAGCTTCTCTCGAATAATCAGGATGATTGGGGACATGGGCTATGGCCGTAGGTTGATATCCACTGCGCAGGGTCTTCTTGGCCTTGAACCAGCTGCGGTTAAGGAAGGCGATGTGTGCTGCATCATCTTTGGATGTGTCATCCCATTCATACTTCGGGCCGTGGCACACGGCACATGCAGCACACCTGGACAGGAACAAGACCAGCATCCTCAGTACACTCTCATTGGGGATGCTTTCATTGGTAGTACTCGGAGCTATGAAGTTGAGGGAGGTGGTTTGTTTGTGCCCACGATGGGCAAGTTCAGCGAAGAATGGGCTAGTTGGGGTGTCGTAGAACAGGAGATATGCATCGTGTAGGCTGGGAGATCCAGTATGTCCTGTAGGAGTAGAACTAGATACCACTGTATGTTTGAACGATGACAGCTGGTAACTACTTACCAAGAGTGTTCTCACGAGGTCCTTGCGGAGTGTCGACCTCTTGGACATGACGCATTACGCCTGGAGCCAGAAGAAGCCTAAAAAGACTTTCACTGCTCAGCGCTGCACCATGTAAGCCAGCTCGGGACCATTCTTGACGGACCTACAGCACCAGATATCAAGCACGTCTGTACCATGGACTCGGCGAATGAACCCATACTCATGCATACGGAGCTACGGACTGCATAGCGAGGCCCCCATCTTTCCCTTGATCAGGTGAGCTGCAGCCTGCATGTGCAGCGCTGTCAGCAATATTTGCCCCGCTCCACCTGCTTGTTATGTTGCCGCAGTGTGGTGTCGCCTGAATGAGATTAGCAATCACTTCCTGTGCTAGTGCTACCTGACATGAAATTTGCGAATTTTCCGGTCTGAGGCGAGTCAATGATATTTATTGCCCGTGTAACCCCTTTATCCGCGGCGCTTCTGCTTACGTCTGTCCAGCGTTCCATCAGTCCCGGCCCGCGGTCGACCCCCGGTCGACCGCGCTGATCAATCCAAGGGTTCTATCAACCTTAAACAACCCTAGATCCTAATCAACCAACCTCAACCCGGTTGATCAAACTCGTATCATAATATATATTAAACCTATTTAGGAAAAGGTTGCGAAATAATAAATTTTCTTCGAATAAGAATTACGAAAGATCGGGATATTTATAGCTCCGGTATAAAATATATGTTTAAGAGATATTTAAATCATTTCTTTTATTCGGTTTTGCTTTTCTTAAATCTTTCTTTATTAATTATCGTTTTTGATTATATTCCGTCGTAATATCGCCCTATATCTAAAACGCTTTCGTAACGTTTATATATAACGCCGAAATATATTTAACTGTAAATAATGATTTTATTAATTATATATAACGTTAAATTATTAAATTCGATTTATTAATATTTTTTATTAATATTGGCTATAATAATCTTCTTTATTTTATAATCTTTGGTTATAAAGATTATTTTTTTATTTATAATTTATGGTTTATATATAGCATTAGAAATCGAAAATAATTAAAAAAAACAAATATAAGCTTTTTATTTATTTATAATTATAATTTATTTTTTTGAGAAATTATTTTTAAAGATAGCGTATAAGATATTGCTAGTAAATAATGGTCGTGCGATCTTTGCGATTATATTGGGACCCTATTTTTGCGAGCCTTAGATTCGACGAATTATTGCTTTAATTATTTTGAAAAAGGCTAGAATGGCGGATACGATATAAAACCGTTTATAAAGATTAATTCCGGCGGTCGGCGAATAATTCGAAAAAATATATATATATATCTCTTCGACTAAAGCTATATTACGTAAGCCGTATTACCGATTATATAAATTCTAAGAAAATTTAAACGGCTTTTTATCGAATAAATTATAACGGCGGATGTTTTTATCTTTGATATTGAATATCTTAGATTTGGATAAATTCTTTAATTTTTTAATAAATAACGGTATAATGAATTGCTTTTTCATAATAATTTCCAAATTTATAAATAATTATAAAAAATCTTCCGAAATAAAAATAACGTCTTTATAACAACGTTTACCTGGGATATAATTTCTAAAATCTATTTCTTCTCCGATATATAGACGGCGCCTAACCAATAAACCATTATAACGATAATTATATATTTTATAAATAATGATTATAAAGCAAGATTGGTCTTTTTGCTAAATATATTAAATATTAGATATTTATTCGTTTATCTTAGGTTTGTATCCGCTTTATTGTTTTTAAAATATCAAAGATCGCTATACCGACGCTAATATAGCTTAGCATTTATATAAGGTCGTTTTGATTTACGGTATTAAAGTATACGTCGGATAATTAATTTTAGATAATTATAAAGCTAATAATATAACGATCCGCATTTTTTTCTAAAAGCTATTTCTGAAACTAAAGCGGCATAAAACCGAAGTTATGAAAATCGAACGATATAGCCGCTATTAGGGGTATATTATTAACTTTATAATTTAAGTATTTTTGATTGGTGATATTAAAGCTTAGTTTAAATTTATATCGGAAAATAAGCTTTCTTTATTTGTTTTTAAATTCGAACTATTATAATATTTCGATTAACCTTATTATCTAGACCCTAAAGAATATAAGCGAGCTAAAATTATTTTTAAAACTTAGCAATGCGACGAGCTTTTACGTCGAATATATAATATCTATATATTTATTCGTAATAATCTATAGCGCCGCGAAGCTTTCTAACAAATTATTTGTATTATTAGAATTATCGAAAAGATATTAGAAAAAAAGCTTATATATTTCCTTAAGGTATCGGACGATATTTTGTTTTTCGAAATTATTAAGGATAATGAGCTAAAAATATTAGCATTCGCTTCCGCTATAACTCCGTTAATTAAATCGATTAATCCGACTAGCTAATAAATTAGAGATAAAATTAATATCGAATAAATATTAATATTTAAGCTGGATTAAGAAATATATTAAAATAGCTTTTTTATTATATTAGATTATTTGAAGAGGTTATATACAATTATCGATATATTTTACAATAAATCTCATAATAATAGTGATAAGGGCAAAATCAAAGTTTCCGATGTAAATATATTTTCGGATATAAATTAGTGTATTTTAGAAAAGATCTATTATACCCTGAAATAATTCCTTTATATTACCAAATATTACGAAGATAACGATATAATAATTTACGATATTGCGATATTTATATTAGATTTTAAATAATATTTAGAAAGCGTTCTTATAAATTTATATATATTGATATTATTATATATATCTATTTATTAATTCTTTTAGCAATAATTAGAATCGGTAGGTATTAGGCGAAGAAATTTATATATTATCTAATCTAGCTAATATATTATAGCGTGAATCTGTATTATATTTTATATTAAGGCGATAATCTTCGCGCCGTATACTACCCTCCCTTTACTCCGATAGATTACGATAAGCTATAGATATTCTTCGGCCTAGATCCGAATCGGACCATAATGAGCAACGCGATATAGGCGATAACGGAAAATATAATATACCACAAAAACGAATATAATATCGTATACGTAATAGAAAAAAATTCGGAATCGAAGGGTATAATTATATTTACATCTCTTTACAGGAATCGATAAATATGCTAAATAAATATATATCGTTAATAAAGTTAGTCGAGTTTTATTAGGCCGCAGTTATATTATATCTAAATAAACGTATAAAAGCGATACGGAATTATAAGTCCGAAGCCGAGGCTATATAAATCGAGGCAATTTTCTTTGCTTTCTTCGAAAAATATTAGAATCTTGCTAATATAGCTTTAATTTCATTTTTTATAAACACCGATATAATTCAAAAACCCCCGAAAACAAATTCGAAATATTATTTTATAAATATATTACGATAAATTATAAATATAAAATAAAACCGGTATAAAGCTATATAGATAAAACGATATTATTCAAACCTTTTGGAATTTTAGAAAGCATATATTTAAAAATTACTATATTTAACGAAGATAATATTAGATATTCTTTTTATTCCCGTAATATCGATAAAATACGAGCGGGTTTTCTCGCAAAGCAAATTGATAATGATTTCGCAGCGGTATAAATTAAAGAATACAATTTTCGAGATATTGCAATATTTAAAAAATTGGTTATATTATAGCTTTAAGGTAAAGCTAATAATAAAGATAAAGGCTAAAGGTATTTGGGATAGATTCGCTAATAATTATAAAGAATAAATAAATATTGCTATCTTTAATTATTATATAATTAATGCTTAAATATTGATAATTTCGTTTTAGACCTATTATATATATATAACGTATATATAACGGAAACGTATTAACACCCGTCCGTATAAACCTTATTAATAATATATTTATAGCTCGGGCACATTACGCATTTATTTTATTTCCTTTTATATTTCTCTTTTATCGTAATTATATTTATAACGCCCCCGATATATACCCGATATATACCCGATATATTTAATTCGTATATACAACCATTCCCGCCTTCCTTTTTTAGAATTGCCTTTTACCCCGATACACACCCGGATAAATAATATAATATGCCTTTACGCCGTTATAATGACTTTAGCTTTAGCTATATTATTGCTTTTATTTTAAAGCGCGGCGGCTTTTAGCCGCGCTATAGGCATAATCGAGAATAGATAAAATAACGGCTACGCCGTAGTAAATATTTTTAATAAAGGTTACCGCTGTAATAATAATAGTAAACGCAAAATCAGTTAATTTCCTCTATCTTATATCCGTCATATACCCGTTATATTAATATATTATAGCTTATTCGCAAATTCGACGACCTAATCATTATCTTTTCCGATTTTAAGGAAAAAATGGTCGAAAAAGCCCTTCTGCCTTATATATAATATTTCCGTTTTTTATATTCGCGCGGCATCGTACCTAATTATTATAAAAAAACACTAAAACAATATATATACGGTCTATACGAAAAAGCATATAATTATACGTTATATCTCCGTTATAACCCCAAAATATACCCGCTTTATATTAATTTCTAAATAATATAATTAGATATCTTAAGCGTTCGCTTTTTCGCCTATATTCCGTATTACCATTCGCCGCCTTTTATTCTTTATTCGCTTTATCCCTTATAACGGCTTATATTATATCTTAATACCCAAAAAAAATTTATATATATATTTAACCACCGTATTATATTTACCGTAAAATTCTCTTAAGCCGTCGAAATATTCGAACGCTTTCGGGCAAACCTTCCTTTACCCCGTCGTATTATCCGAGCTAACCAAAATAACGCTATATTGCCCGCCGCCTAAAGCTACTAAACACTATATATTCTTTATTAATAAAGCCCGCCGGCGGTTTTTAGCGAATATGTTATAAGCGAGGTTTTTACCCCGGAAAATCATTTAAAAGCTATTTTATTCCGCTTTTTAATATATAGCGGCCGTAACGTCGTATAATAGCGATAAAACGAAGCCTTAATCGCGAATATCCTGTCTAACTTCCGTTCTATTAATTCGAAGATTCAAAATACCTAGCGGTTTATAAATAACTTAGATATAAATATAATTTAATTTTATAATAAACCCGTAATAAACTTATAATAATTTATATTAATATTTTTATAAATCTGTTTTAATAATAATAAGCGCGATATACGCGATTTCTAAATAAATATTTTAGCTACGCTAAAGCATATCGGCCGTTAAATCGAATGTAGTTCGCGTTCGTATAATCGCCGTAGATCCCATATTCCGTATAAAAAAATAATTAACTTTATTTATAATATAACCGCTATAATCGCCGAAATAAATAATATATAAATGAATCGAGCGAAAAGGGTATTAGTAAGGACGATTATATATCGTTATTATATATAGGCTGGGGGGGCAGATAGATAATATAAAGGAGATATATAAATATTAAAACTTTGCTTTATTTAGCTAACCTTATTATCGGCCCTTTTTCGTAATAAATATATAGTAATGGTAGTTAAGAAGTTAGCGGAGATATATTATATAAACGCTTTGGCTTTTAATAGCTCACTTTATTATTAGCCCGCCTTTTAAATATTTCCGAAAATAAAAAGATTTATCCCCGTTTTATATTTCTATATTTCTAATATAAATATAATACGCCGCCGGATATTCCTTAGGTATATATCATATTAATTTATAATCTTACCTAAGCACTTTTAACAATTCTTTTTCCCCACCAAAATTATTAAAGGTTGATGAAAACATCAATCGACCAGACCTAAATTCTCATTAATCCAAACCACCAAGAAAGTTCATTAGTCCATCAACCCGATTTGGGCGGGTTGAGGCGGGTTGGGATTGATGGAACGCTGCGTCTGTCCCCCTTCTCTATTCTTTCAGAATCGGTTTGCCCATGGCCTGATTCCTACCAATGGCAGTAGATCCTGATTCGGTCGTCTATGGACCTCCAGGCGACGGCCAGATGACAACAGAAATCCCCCGAATTCAACTCCCAGATGAGTCATCAGATTCAGCTGGAAATGCCCCCAGTGACTGTGCAAACTTGCAGTCTGACAAGAGGGTGCACAGAAGAGGGCACTTTGTGTCCGAGGATGGTGCGGTTGACGGCAATGTCCAAAATCATACCACAGCCGAGTAAGCACTCACGCCATTGGATCTCCGAAATCTTTGGTGTGAGCTGATCCTCTTTTCCAGTGTGGTCCTGGTAGGTTGCCCTGGCGCCGATGCACATGAGACCTGGACGCGTGCTCGTCTACCGCCAGATATGTTTGGCAGATCGACTACGAAACGTTCGTACTATAAGAGAAGAGGGAAGTTTGTGGTCAATAGCTTAAGCTTGTATCCTGCCCCTCCCAAAGGAGTGGTCCCGTTATGGGTACGAAGCGGGATCTGGAGCGAGGTCCCAGAGGCTCGTATCCTGATATATAAATATGGTGATGTAGTTGCCGGGATAAATCTTAAAAAGCTTGTATTCGATTTGTTTGGCGCTCTCGCGGATAGGGGCGGTGTATCTATTCGACCGCTTTTTTTTATATGTTATAGCATCGGAGGATTGGTATTGAAACTTGCTTTGACAGAGGCAAGTCGAAATATCAAGTTCCGGCGTTTGCTCGATTATTATTACGGAGTGATATTTTTCGGCAAGAATGACTCTTAAGTATATGTTGTAATGGAAATCGGCTGATATTTTGTATAGCGACTCTTTATCGAAGCTTTAGCTATCTCTTTTTGGCCCAATTCGACGGTAATATCCAGAAGCTTCTTGGACTTTATGATCCATTTTTATTAAGCTTTAGATAGGAGCTTTAGCTCGATCACCCCTTATTTACCAAAATAGATAAGGATTTTGGGTTTTTTTCTAATGGGATGCATATTTGGACGTTTTGTGAGACGGAGGATTTTAAGCTGTCCGGTAGTGGTAATTCGGGGCTTACGGATATTTAGTTCATCGTATGTATCACGTTATTGAGATCGGCTATTCTGGGGGTCCGTAATGAGAAGGTGTATAAAATTTAAGGCTAGCATGCAGATTGCGTTTTTTTTTGGTATCGCGAATATTCCAACCATGAAGCTTTATTTTACGGACCTTAGTGTCGCTATTCGGAAGGCGTGTAGCAACGATATGGAGGTCACCAATGCCTTAATGAGATATTATAAAGGGCGTTGTAAAGTAAAACAGTTCGGTTCTTTTCGTGCAAAAATGATAATAATCGCTATTATTTTAATAAAGATATGGCTGATATTCGAATTATACATTTAGGTAAGGAAACATATATTCTTATATCTTTCAACCTACAATAACTTTACTAATATAATTTTCATAGGAAATGATGTTTATGCGCCTATCTCGTTATTCCGAAAATATTGGACTAGTAGCGTGATAATTCTTAGCGCTAGATTTAGAAATATAATTATAAGTAGATAAAAATCCGGTAAATCAAAAAAAGTTATATACTCCACCTTTTTATACTTATATGCCGGCGACGAATTATATACTTCTTAAACTATATTAAAAAATTAAAAAATCTAAAAATATAGAAGCTGTAACCTAAGAATGATTACGAGATTGATAAGAAAATTAGCTTTTTTATTCAAGAAAAATAACTAAATATTCGGTTAGAACTCGGGCTTTAGGCACTTTCACCGCTAGATAGCGTTATCGTAGCTTTAAACGAAGGTGAAGATTAATATAGCAAATTTCTAGACTGATGCTATTAACTGTGGTTATAAAGGATATCGTCAAAATAAAGTTTAAATAAAGTTTAACTAGCGTCGGGAACATAAACAGAGATATAGATAGTTATTTCGAAGCCCAAACACATTACACACAAATATAATTTAAACGTTAAGCGATTATAAATAAATCTTAATATATAGTATAATGTAGTACATATTATTAAATACTATAAATAAAATTATAGCTAATGAAAAAACTAAATTAATAATTTGAAAATTAAGATTTTTTCTTTATTATATATGTTTATTTTATAATTATATATAAATATATTAAAGATTACACAAGAATATTATATATAGTATAAAGTAATCAATTATTTAAAGGAGCGTATATTAGATATTATATATTTATAGATATAAATATAGTAAAATATTGATTCAAGATTCGGTGAGATAATAGTTCCTTTAAATGCAGGAAAAGTGTAAAACAATTGTAATTCGTAGTATTCGTAGTATAGTAGTAATAATGTAGCTTGTAATAAATCTAAATTCGTAAATTCTATAAAGTTGAAGTATAGGTGCATATTATAAAATGCAAGATTACGTAATCAATGTGATTACATAATCACATATATG
>PYFS01002800.1:0-46732 GCA_003671545.1 Ophiognomonia clavigignenti-juglandacearum | reverse complement strand
CGAATTAATCGGGAAAAAAGATAATATTTTAAGGAAATACTTAAAGGACAACGCTATTAAATAAATTATTTCAACGCTTTATACGCCTAAACAAAACGGTTTCTCGGAGAAAAGTAATCGGATTTTAATAAAAAAAGCGAAGTATTAGATAAAAGCCTCTTAAGCGTTATTATTATTATGGCCATTCTTTTTTAGAGCCGCTGCTAAAATCACGAACTTTACGGTCAATAATAAAACTCAATCGCTAAAGAAAACGCCCTAAGAAACCTTCATAAAGGAAACATCACTTAGTAAATAGCATAAGCCTGATCTTGTAAATGCCTTTACGCTAAGCTTAAAAATCGTCGCTCATATATCCGAAATATATCGTTAATAAGGCGATAAATCAAAATTACGAAGGGAAGATAATATATTATTGGATTGGGTTTTTACGGACCCTTTTAAACCGTGGAAAATCTTTATATGCCATTTGCTAAAGCGCTTTAGAACCGAATATCAATAAATCGTCCAAATTAATAGCTTTATTATTTACAAGATTTATAAAAAAGATTCTAAGAAATTTATTTTTATAAGCGATATTTTTATAATCGCTAATATTATCGTTATTAAGCATCTTTTTATATTTATTCTTAAGCGTTATATAGCTCCGGCCGCTTTATAACGTGCCCTACGGCTTCGAATAGCTATTTCTTTCGCTACCGATTAATAATAAGCCTATTTAACGATAAAACTCGAATTAGCATATTTTATTAAAGATTTCATAACTATTGATCCCTTTATAATAAAAGAAACGTTTAACGGCCTTTATATTGCTAAATGGCTTAAAGCGCAATATAAGGAATTTCGTAACCTTCTCCGATTAAATATCTTTAAGGCTATCCCTCGTTACGATTTATCTCTCTTTATAACTCCCTTTATAACGAAACCTATATATAAATTTAAGCACGATCAAGATGGGAAGGTCTCGGAATATAAGATAAGGATTATGATCTGGGGCTTTAAGCAACGTTATAGCGTTGATTTCGTTGAAACCTTCGCCTCTATTAGCAAGGCGCCTATTTAAAGGATTCTTCTTTATCTAGCGGCAACGCTAGATTAGGATATATAATAGGTAGACGTTATCGCTGCTTTTTTAAACGGTGAATTCTAAGAGAACATCTATTACGAGATTCCTAAAGGATTAGACCGCTTTTTCGCTGACTTTCTTAAAGAGAACGATATAAAGTACGACCCTATAATCGATCAAATCCTATAATTATTAAAAGCGTTATATAGCTTAAAATAAGCCTTTTATTAATAGGAAAAACGATGCACTAAAGCGTTTCTCGCATTAGGATTTTATTAATTTAAAAATGACTCTGCCGTCTATATATATTACAAAAAGCGAATAATCGTCGCCACCTATATCGACGACCTGCTCTTAATAGGCCTAGATTTAAACGCTATCACAAAGGTACATAAAGCCCTCGTTTGTGATTTCGAATTGAAGGATTTAGGTAACGTACGATATTTCTTAGGCGTTCGAATTATACGTGACCGCTCTGTACATACGATTATATTATCCTAAGACGCCTATACGATATATATTTTCGATACCTTCGGCTTCCGTAGCCTTAAGCCCTCTCTTACTCTATTTATACCCGGCTCTTTCGTCTTCGCTATGCCAAATAAAGGCACCGCCATTCCTCAAGAAGTTTATATATATTAGTCTCGCAACGGAAGCCTCATACACACGATAACCCAAACGCGTCCGGACATCTATTTCCTAATAAGGGTAACGTTACGCTTCGCATACAACCCTTTAAACGGTCATAAAGCGATTTTATAATATAGCTTCAGGTATTAGAATAATACGTAGGATTACGGCCTATTATTAAAAAGAGGAAATACCAAACCCCCTGCCGTCTTCTATTAGGACGACGATAATTTCAGCATTAATTAAAAAGCCGAGGACGCTATAAATATCTCCGTTTAAATTGATTCTAATTAGAAAAATAACAAATCAAACGGGAAATCAACCTACAGCTTCACGATAATTATAGACGACTCCTTAACAATCGTTTAGAAATCTAGACTCTTTAACAAAGTGATAAACAGTATAATAATTACCGAATATCACAATATTACTAAAAACGTACTTTCGCTACTATAGCTTACTAACCTATTTATAAAATTATATATCAATATACGCTTTAACATTAAATATAATAACGCTAATATAATAAAGCTTACCAAAACCCCCGAATTCCATCAACGGACTGGCCATATACCCTTAGACGAGTTATTTATACGAGACGAAATCAAAAGCGGTCGGATTAAGATAGATTGGGTTCCAACAGAGCTTCAAAGGGCTGATGGGCTCACCAAGCCTCTAAACGGGCCCCGATATAACGCTTCAACGGCTAAGCTTAAAATAATAAAGATTTAAAGGTTAGAAACAACCGCTCTATATAAAACTAGCGATATATCTCTTTATTATTTCTCTATTATCTCTCTTATTATTTCTCCTTATGCTATAATAGCACTATCACTAATAGCGTCACACAACTAACGGCTAAATCGAAAGTACCGGTTTAAGGGGAGGTATTGAGAATGCTCCGGTTCTCCCGATTAGGAAACCACGATATTTCCGGTACGTTATACGGAAACAACAGATATCGTTATGGATATTTAGGTCTCCGAGAACGGCCTCTTCAGATAAGAGGAATCGGATATTCCGGCTATGCCTCTCGAGGAGTTGGTTTTGGTGAGGATCGTGTGGGCTATATATACTGAGGTGGTCCTGCGAGAAACAGCTGTTAGTCTTTTGGATCTGTATACGAATTCAACACTCTTTTGATCCCCTACCTATTTCAACACATGCGAGGAATTCAACGCAAGCCTTATGCACGCCGTGGCGTGAATTGGTGGTAGCCTTTAATAGTCATGGCATTATTTATCGTTGCAAGGACGCCAACCATTGCCGTTAGAGGCAAAACCATTGGGCTTCGTCAATCAAAGGACGGGTTTGGGCGAAACGGTTTTATAATCCCACGATAGTATCGCGCTCTTTCCTTCTTCAACACAGGAACATTACGGACTCTAGGGGCCGACGGGGGATCCGAATCAGAAGGTTAATAAGACCCCTCGAAGAGAAATCAACGATGCTACCACGTTGTAATTGATTGTAAAGCGAAAAGGAGGTACGCCGTTCGGAACTCAGTCCGATATTTTTTCCCCCGAAGCAAAGCTATGAACTTGATATACGACCAGATTCCCGGGTCTGTGACTTCGTTACCAAAAAGCGTTGACTGTAGGTGAATTCTCATCAATATCACACCGGTACCACTGCCTGCAGGTGTATCGTGGCTGCTTTGATATCTTCCATGCTATGCTAATTTCTCTTGCTCTCGGCTATCTAGCTGCGCCTCTTTGCCTTAATCTGAGTTTTGATACACGACATTATCAGACGCTGCTCTAGTCCATACACCACGCATGAAGTACTTGGGTAGAGGGCAAGCCTAACGAGCTGATAGCCATAATGGTGGCGTAGGTGAAGCTCTGCTTGTGAATGCCTACCCAGTATCGCTCTCCTCTCCTTCCTTCTTTTTCTTCAAAGCCAATCAAAAGCTGAAAGAACACAAAATTTCTCTTTGGACGTTCACAAATGCGCTCTGGACTACTTTCCGAGCGCTAGGATCGTCCTGAACTTGACTTCTTTTCTACGCATCAGGTCACAACTTCACCTGTCAAGGACGAAGAGTCGCGCATTACTCCAGAATTTATATCAGGAGACTGGCATTAACCAGTGGTTCGGCAGGTGCCGAGCAAGGAGGTGGTACTCATTTTGACCCGAGGTGGCTATCGTTCCACTGCGTCTGTGGAAGACCTCAGAACACTTGACCCCCAACCTACATAGATGAAGCCATGGAGGCAGTTCTGCCTCGGCGGCTCTCCATCACCAAGCCGGCAGTAAGAATATCGTTATGGGAGACGGCAGCGAGGCGCAACAGGGGAAAACGTCTATCTCGAGACATGAAGTTGGATGTACATCTACCTACCAGTTGACACGTACTTCGAGAGGAACAATACATCGGAGTAACTGAGGCGGTATACAGTTCGAATGACAGCGACGACCGCCACGGCCCGAAAGGAGAAAGCCGCGGGGACTCTATGCCAGCGCATAGGCAATCCACCTATCGTGTTTGTCTGCCCGGCAATCTCATGCACGATCGGCACGAGACCCTCTGTACTTCCCCATCCTCGTCAAAACAAGCAAGGGGTACTCTGAACTCTGTCATAGGGGTGTAGCTACAGTCGCTTACTATACGGCTGTCCGGCCAGCGTCACTTGGGTGATGTTTGACGGCAGCAGGGATGGCCTAGCCTGACCTCACGCATATGCCATAAATATAAGGTCTTCTTGCCCCCCTACTAAATACAATAGGGGTTGAGAATCAGATATCATCATCAGCATTGCGAGCAGGTATCGCTACTATACGCCAACGGCACTATATACTCGTTTTTCATCTCTACTGAGGCCATCACGGCCGTCTTTACTGCCACCGCCTTCTATATATAGGATGACCGCCACTCGCCGCTCCCTCAACCGTTTTGGCAACGCCCCTCCGCTCGCCGCTTAAGAATCTATCGTCGTTACAACTCCTATACAAACGATGCCCAATAATAGCATTATTCCAGACACCCAGCCTCTTAATCTCCCCTTTTAATTGGCGCCTCCGGCGCCGCCGAGGATTATAAAATCGCTAATATAAATCTAAGCCTAAATCGAATTGGTCAAGGCCTAGACGGAGCTGGCGCGCCTCCGCCGTAACGCTTTTATATAAACCGTTAACGCTAAGGAACCGGAAATCATAGGCAAATCTTATCCTTAGCGAATCCTCCAAACCACTATGAAAATATTAAGAATCCTTATTTCCGACGCCGACGCTATTTTTAACGATATCTTTAAAGCCCTTCGGCTTACTTATCTACGAAAAAAGCCATATAACCTTCAAAACGACGAAACGCCTATCATATTCGGTTTTAACGGGGCTTTTATTATAGGCCAGAAATAGGCGTTAGCGAAATAATTCGAAAATAATCTATATATTTAGATAAAATATTTTACGAATTATATCACGATATACGGCTTTTTCTTCGCTACGGAGTATATTGCAACGGTTTTTACGATGGTTTTGTTCATCAATTTCCTTTTTATTAAGGCTCGCTATTATTTAATTATTGCTTATATCGACTATAGAAACGCTATCCTCGCTACCAACCTCGCAGACCGCTATAATCCTACGATATAGACCGATCTTAACCAAGCCTAAGTTCGTATTTATTTCGACGAGCATTTTATTAAGCGAAAATAATAAAATATCGCCCCGATCGAACGGCGCTAGCGCCTTTTTCGCGATACTACGTAACCTAACCCTTTTGACAAGAATAAACTTTGGAAAAAGGCTAATTAGAATCCGAAGATTTATTATAATTTTAACTTTAAACCCGAGGGCTGCCGGTTTTAGAATTGCAATCTTATATATAAATGCTCTAAATATAATATTGCCCACCCTACCTAAATCTATAAATCATAGCTTTTACGAGCCAACCTTTAAATTACTTATCCCTCCGCTACGCTTAGTACGAAATACAGTACCGCTTTTCCCTGTTTATAACCTTTTTAATTAGCTATTAAAGCTATCTCCTTCTCTTTTAAAATCGTAAATATAGTGCCGAGCGCTTTAAGGCTATATTGGGACGTTTCCTAATAGCATCGTCGGCATCTTGATATACGGCGCATATATTGGCTATATAGGCCTAGAAATTCTAATTTTCTTTAAAAATTTCTTTTCCGTAAATCTCGATCTTAATATTATCGAAGAGTAATTATCTGACGATCTGGCCGTAGTTAAAATCACGTAAATCAGGCCGTTTTAGCCCTTTATCTCTTTCTCTTTAGGCCTTATACTAAAGCACGATAAGGGCTAACGCCGTATACATTACCTCTCTTTCTCTAATAATCATTTCGTAAACGATTTTATACCTGCTAAATAGGGCAATCTATAATATACCTCCCGATCTAAGCTTTTCGAGGAGGTTTGCTATATTGGCTATAGTGCCACTCTCGTTAAAAAGGACCTAAAATCGACGTTTAGAATAATCCCTATATCGCTGATTAATCGCTAGCTATTGGGCCTGATTTAGAAAAATCGCTATTATTATGAAAACTGCCTCTCTTTTGGCTTACGCATAGCTCTTTTTCTTTTTAACCTCTTTATCGAAGCTCTATATTAAATCCTCGAGCGCTAGCTATTATAGCTTTCGCTATTGCATTACCTTAATGATTTCATCGCGATCATACCTATCTCTTAAACGTATCACCCCTCTGAATTCGTTTTTATTTAAGATAATATCACAAATTACCTGGGTATACCTACGAATTATACAAAAGACGGTAAGGGCATAATATTAGAATGTCTAGGGGTGGAAATCGATACGGTTTAGATAATCGTACGACTGCCACGTAGCAAAAGGCATAGAGCTTTTATAACTGTTACTAACGCCTTGATAAAAGAAAACATTATATTCGAAAAGTGGGAGGCCTTTACGGGGTTCCTTAACTTCTATTACGAAATGATCCCGCTTAGAAAGCTATTTATACGTCGCCTCTACGATTTTCAAGCATATTAGCGCCAACCGCACGCATAGCGGCCGATAATTAATTCCGTTAAAGCTGACCTAACCTAGTGGCGAGACCTTTTGCCCGTTATAAACGGCATATATCTAATCGATAACTCTTAACGCCCTATAATATATTTATTTATAAACGCTTCTAATACCGGCTTAAACTATGTGCTGGGGCAAGGTGTGGAGGAAGTACCTGGGGTGGAGATAGGGTGTCTTGGGCCCTGATCAGGGTGGGATCACGGGTATAAAGCAGTCAGGACGGTGATTTTCTTCTTGGGCCTTAGTTTTAGTTTTTTTGGCATCTGTTTTCTTCCCTTCGTTTTACACAATCTGATTTTGATGCCCCCAACTCTGATCAAAACGTGACCATTCCAAATTACGACTTTTGTGTGCTTTTGAGCTTATGTGTACTCCGATTCCGATTCTCCCTACCGGCTTCAGCAACGCCGTCAAGTCAGACGTCAACAATGTCTTTTGGCGAGCCCATTGCGTAGGCCCTATTGGCCATGCTCTAGTTCATTAGTCCTTCGAGCCGGAATATTGTTTTATGGATTTACAACTTACGTTTATTTCCTCTAACGGTTGTCAAGATATAGCTCATTATAGAGCCCTCTTTGACGGTTCGGTAACCATATCTTTATATTAAGCTTTCTAGATATCCTCTTTTTTAAATTAGCGTTTGGTGTTTTCCCTAGCTTACCATTCCCGTAATAATTACCTTTTCTCGTATTATATTTATTTCGGCTTTTCTTGGCGTCTTAACGATTTTCCGGTATAATCCTATATCTAATTAGAATAATATATATACAACGATAATTATCCGATGTACGGGATAGATATATTACCTTTAATAGCTTAGGAATATAGCGCGGATCTGCTACGGTTCGGGATGGCTTTTATGGATTAAAGAGTATATTTAACGTAATACCACCTATCGAGACGGTTTAAAGATATAGCGTATATCTGCCGCGGTATGGGACGGATCTTGGAGGATCACGAGGGTATAGGCTATAAAAATCACGCCGCCGACTTAGCGGGAAAAAGGGAGGCTGGGTATAAACCTTAGCGAACCTAATCTTTCTGATCGGAAATAAGCGAGTTCCGGGTTTGCTCTTTGTATTTATTATAAGTATAATGTATCGAGAAATATGGGCTTTACGGAAACTTTACTAAAAATTGAAGCTATACGAGGCTTTTGAATTAGGGAACCTTCGCACGTAAAAGGAAAAGGATCGCTATTTCGGAATTTTACGGAGCATTAAAGCGGCAAAGATATAAGAGCTAGCAGTTGGCTATGACTTTGATCAGGGTGGTATAAAAAAGGATTAAGTGTTGGGTTATTCTTCGAAGGACGCTTTCGCCTTTTTTTTCTCCTTACCGCCTTCGGAAAACCATAATTTTATATCGTTAATAACCCCTTTTTATATATCTAATAATTCGATTTTATATCTTCGCCAATTAAGTGCATTTATATACCGATTTTTATAAGCCTTATTTATTCTTTTGGGTCTTTGCTTACTCCTTTATTCGAATATCTTCGTTTGAGAAAAAGCTTTGGTATTAAAAATATTGTTTTCGCGAATTTTATATAGTTCTTTATATTTTACTTTTTACCTTTCTGCAATATATCTGATCAAAAGATCCCCGAGGTCGCCGACGATCTCTTTGGCCGGAAATAGCTTAAGCCATCCAATACTGCTTTGGCCGATATTAGAGGATTTTCCGTAGGTGGGAAGAACACCCTATCTACGGAAGACCCACCTCTTTAATACCCTCCTATTAGCTACGAGAAAAACGAGGGTAATAATAATGCCTTTGTCCCTTTTCGTAGCCGACGCTCAGCTAAGAGCCAGTTTATTAGATATCTTACCCGGGTTTATTTGCTATTTAACGCCTATACGGCCGAAGCTTTAAGCAAAGCTATTAAGAATTCGCATACGATTCGGGAAATCCTTACGAACGAGTTAGCTTACCTTTTTGATAATTATGATATCACCGAGTTTCTTTTAGAGATTAATGCTATTAAACGTCGCCTTTACTTTAATAATAAAGACCTGATCTCGGCCCTATAGCAATAGACTACCGATATAGCTTTGGGTATTAAGGTTAAAGGGGTTTTATAATATTATACGGATTAGAAGGATGCTTAAGCCCGTTTGAAAAACGCTTTTGTCCTTTATAATAATTAGCATAATTTCTTTATTAGCGATTGGCTGATAATATTAATACGAAACCGTTGTCCGGAGGAGCCCGAGATAATGATATCTCTCGTTTTTGTTTATGATAGATATGTACGTATGGTTGACTTTTAAGAAGGGTTTGATCAGCTTCTTCGTTAAGCTCGCGAATTCTATAATAATCTAAGCATTAAATAAAAGAAGCGGCTCACCTAGGTGAGCTATAGGACTTTCGAGCTTAAGAAAGGTTTCTGGTCCGAATTATTTCCTAAGGTTCGCGAGGCGGCCAAGGGTATGATTAATGAACGCTAGTTGGACGAGCGTATTTTAGGTTTACGAAGTAAAACCGAATATTCCCTCTAAGAACCTATAACGGGCATCGACCTGGTTCGATTATAGCTTCGTACGTTTATGCGCAGTTTTGATTAAAATATTGACTTTGGTTAAAACCCCGAATTTATTGCGAATCGTTTAATTTGGTTTGCGCCGGTAACCAAAATCGCTTTACGGCCCTCTAGTCCCTAGGCTGCTCTAGCGAAAGCCCTACTCCGGAAGGCTCTAAATAGCGTTTAAAAAATCAAGGTGGCAGCGGCTAAAGAAGCTGCCGTCGATGATTTAACCGAGCAATTCGAATATATAAAGCTATATATATAAAAGATATTCGAAAACATTATAGCTAATTAGAGAATCAAGATAAAGGACGCTATAAAGAAAATGACCCTTTATGCCAAAGGCTATGCCTATGATCAGATTTATACTATTTTGAATTTAAATACTCTTTAAAAATAGGATAAAGAAGTGGCCTTCTAAATGGACAAATTCGCTAATATCACCGCTATCACTCGTAAAGACGGGATTCCTTTAATTTATTATAGCTATAGTAGCTCTGATTATAATGCTCTGAATTATCCTTAGCTAGACGAAATAATTATTCATAGACTTTTATATATTAATAAAGTCCAAAGCGTTAATTAAAAGCTAGGAATTAAGGAAAAGATCGAAATAGGCGTCGACGAAGTTTTAGACCCCGATATAGTCCGATCATGGCGTAATAAGCCTGGTAGCATCGTTAAATACGCTTTTGGACGATTAGCTTTTCTATCCCAAAACCACATCGTTAAGCCTATAATAAAACGCTATAAGGAGTAGATAGCTAAGAATCTTTATAAAGCGGGTAAAGCTAAGTTTAATATCGGCTTTATCGTTAATAATTTTTATCCAGCCGCCTTTAAAAATAAGCGGATCAATTACCTCCAGCTATAATTAAATTCGAATAAGGTTATTATTGGCCTTTACGTTGGGTATAATCCTTAGGTAATTCGGAACCTTTATATTAAGGAAGCTGAAATAATAGATTTGAATGCTTTGGCTAATAATAAAAGGATAAAACCAAATAATCCTCTTATATCCCCGGAAGTCTTAATAGGAGGTGTGGTTAGCTTTGATCGGAAGATATTTAAGCTAATTGTGCTTAGTTTAAATTGTTCCCTATACTCCGTTAAGGTTGAAGATATAGCTGCTCCTAATATTATAGCGGGTATTCCCGATCCGGAAATTACAGAGGTTATATTCGTTCTACCTTCCGCCGCTAAACTATCTATCCGCCGAGGCCGGCCTTAAGCTTTAATTAGGCTAAATAAAAAAGTTAAAGCGCTTTTAGTTTTAACTCTTACCTAAGAAATCGCTCGGCTCCTTTTTCAAGGAAAGACGAATATACCTAATAAAGATTTATTCCAAATCGATAGAATCAACCAATCAATCATCCAAGCTATTATATAAGCTTATGATAAGAGCAAAGGTATCAAAACCATTATCGTCGAAATAAAGAAGGGGGCGTTATTAATTAATCGCTTAACGAACCTTTCCGTTAACGTTCTTTAGATATATCCGAGCATATTAGCATTTTTCCGCAAAATTAATATCTCCGATCAAAGTATAAAATACCTAAATTTAAAGAATTTAGATATCCAATATATTTTGGGAAAAGATTCAATTATTATAGATAAGCTATTATGCTTAAAAATAATTTAATATAATAAGGAATGGTCAGATATTATCCTAGCGCCGTCAAGCTATAATCCCCTCTAAATCTTTATATTCGGCAGCTACTTGAATTTGAATAGCGCTAAATTAAATATTCAAGCGTCTAGCATTATAGAGCAAGGCATAAGCTCGTCGCCGTACCTCAATATTCATATAGAAACCCCGACGAATAAGCTTTCCAATACATTGATAAACATTAGAGCTAAATTCAATATTATCCCTTTATTATATATCAAAAAGAACCAGCTTTAAATAATTAACGTTAAGGGTATCAATTCCATCTTTTATAATAGTGGTGTCGTCAAGATCGTCGGTGTAATAAAATGCCCGATTTATATCGGTAGCATCAATCTCCCGCTCATTATATTCATTATTGATAATAGCGTTGACAGCATTACATCCAATATCATTCTCAGCATGCCTTTCTTCTTAATAACCAGCTATTAATTTAAAAAAATAAAAAATAGGCTAATAGCCAGATTATTATTTAGCATTAATCGACTCGTCTATATTTTAGGCAATAAGAACCAATCTCCTTTTACATTCAAAATATCGGGAAACTAACTTTAGGTTTTGATCAAACATACCAAAATCCAAATATAATCGATTTCGTGCCGCTAGGAAAATCTTAAAATTTGCTATAATTCCAAATCCCGAAGGATATTTTTAAACAATTCCAAGATAAGGAAAGGGTAATAATATATTTAAACTCCCTTTTAGCAAACGACGTATATCAATAATTAACTATTAAAGGTAAAGAGTGGGATAAGCTAATCTTTATAGATATTTTATTAAACCCGCCCTTACCATTTATCTATGCCGAAATAAATAGGCTAAGCTTGGCTCTTTTTGATCGGGCCTTAGCAAAAGGTAAAAAAGGGCTAAATTATGTTTTTCCTTAATTGAACGGTATATATAAGAAAATAGCCGATAAAATACGCCTAATTAATAATGCTCGTTCTAATAGGTCCATCCCAAAAAGGAATATCAACTGGAAATAACGCTATGAAAAGGAGATTGCAAACCTGCCTCAGATTTCCTTACCCAGCGTTTATAACCGCTTCGTCAAGCTAAGATTCTCAGCCATGCCCATTAGCGAGAGGCTTACGGACAACCGTTTAGCTACGATGATAATCGATAATTGTATAATCTTATTTAATCAAAAGCATTAGCTATTTAGATATATTATCTCTTACTATAAAGCGGCGTTAAGATAGAAATAGCAATATATCGGTATACTTGACAAAAACGTTATACCGCCTCAAATCATCCGTACTATTAATTATAACGCTTTTCAAAACCGAAATAATATTATTCCAAAGGCTTTAAAAACGGTAGCTAACGATATATTTTGTATACGAATTAAATAAGGTATTTTGGAAAAATCGTATAGCGCTTACCGAAATCGCTGGTTTTTCGTAGAAAAGAAAGATAGCAAATATCGCTTTATCAATAATAGCTAAAGTTATAATCGTGTGACGATCAGAGATGCCCAAATCCCCCTAAACATTAACGAATTTGCTAAAGATTTTAGTATATATAAGATTCTCTCGCTTCTAAACTTTTTCTTAGGGTATGACTAAGTGATATTATACCTAATTAATAGAGATTTGACGACGATTTCAACTCTATTAGGCCTTTTTCGAATATATACGCTTCCTCAAAATGCTACTAATTCAATAGCTTAATTCTAGAAGATCGTCAATAGGTTATTCTATGACCTGATCCCAATAATATACCGGCCTTTCGTTAATGATATACCAATCAAAGGCCCTGAAATTGATTATAACGGTCAAAAGGTTGCTAAACTACCTAATATTCGTCGATTTATCCTAGAACATCTAATCAATATTAACAAAATCTTATATAATATTAAGCTAGCCGGTGGGATTATTGCTACCGTCAAATCTCAATGGTGCCGTAAGAAAGTAGATATCTTAGGCTATACCTATAGCTTAATTAGGCGAACACCGATAGACGACAAAGCTAGGAAGATTATTAAATAGCTTCCTTATACTAATATTAACGAAATCAAAAGCTTTTAAAGCTTATATAATTTCTATCGCGGGTAGTATAAGAAGATTGCTATTATTAAGCGCCCTTTTATAAACTTTACGAAGAAAAGTGCCAAATTCCAATAAAGCCCCGATCAGCAAGCCGTTATAAATAAGATTAAAGCTTTAATCACTTTAAAGCTAATTTTAATAAATATTAATTATTCGGTAGAGGAAGTTATTTTAATATTTAACGTTAGATCTAAAAGATAGGGTAGAACATTTTTTTATTATATTAAAGAACGGCGATATCTAATCTAATACGAGAGTAGTATATGGTTAAAAGCCGAAAAAGGCTATGATTAGATAAAGAGAAAAGCTAAAAGTGTTTTTTATTATATCCGGAAATTTCGCTATTAGCTATACGGCATATATTTCTTTTTAGAAATTAATAGCAATATTTTTACCTAATAATTAAAAAGGTCCAATATCGATATGCTAAAAGCTTTGATCACCTGTTAATTAGGCGTAATCCGAATATTTAACTTTATAATCCGCTATATTCTAAATAAAAAGAATTTAATAATTAATTCTCTTTCTTATAAACTTATTATTTAGGCCGACGTTAATAAAAAGGAAATTAAGGAAAATATTAAGAATTAGATTAATGCCTAATTCAATATTCTAATTAGGCCTATTATTAAAACCTTATACGATACGCTATTAAACCTAAAGCTTTTTTAAATCGAAGATTTAAAAAAGCTAGCCTATATATCGGAGATTAGCTATATTCCTCTAAACTTTGAAATAAGCCTTTTATAAAAAGCACGCCTCCGATCAACGGCAACCAAATATTAGGTTATTAATAGCCACCTATAGTACCGATCAGATCTATGGCGGGACCTTTAAAGAAGATATATAATAGATAACCCAAAATTACGACGCTAAATTATTCGCGAATATTATAGCTAATTTGGGTATCGTAGCCGAGAGGCGATCTGTCATCGAATAAGGATATTATATTATTAGAAAAGCTAGTATATAAAAGTCGAAAATATATATCGGGTATATCTTATTTATTCCCAGATCGATAATAGGATTTTTAGCGAAGGAGTAATTCCTATCTGCTCTAATTAGCTTTGGATAAAGATTTATATAGACTAGCAATATATTCCAAACCTAAGAAGGAAGATTTACCTTTTATTTAAAGCTAAAGATAATTTAACGGATTAGATTAAAGCTACCGTAAAGTTTAGCCTAGCCGTTAAAGAAATTACGGATTTTTTTATAAATTTTATTTTATACCGCTACGGGGCTCTTTTGGTAATAATAGTTAACGGCTACTAAACCTTTATAGCTAAATTCGTTATTGCATTTCGTCGTTTCGGAATACGGAAAATAATGGTTTTAGTGTATAATCCTCGGGTTAATAATATTGTAGAAGGAGGGTATATTCGTTTTGCCACGATTTTTTTTAAAATGCTAAGTTATAAAATAAAGGTTAGTTAGAAAATTCTGAATATAGCGCTCTTTATCGATTATACCATCTATCGTTCTAATTACGGGTATATATCGTTTTTCTTAATATATAAGTTTGAGCTTATTATTCTTATAAAAGTTAATATGCTTATTTAGCGAGTTTTAGCCTAAGAATATAATTAAAATCTTTTAGATATTTTGGATAATCGGGTTAAGATGTTTTTGGAATATAAAGAGATCATTAGGAAAGCTCGTAAAAAAATATACAAGCGACGGGTATTAGCGGCGTATCGCCGTAGCCTAAATTAGCATTTAAGGAAGAAACGGTTGGAAATCGGTGATATTGTTTTGAAGTATAACGACGTCCGCAATATTGATTATAGAATAAACCGGAAATTAAAATATCGTTAATTTGGTCCTTTTAAGGTGGCGGAGGTCTTTCCGAAATAGGCCTACCGTTTATAAACGATAAAGGGCTACCCAATCGTAGGAACGTTTTTAGCTAAAAGATTAAAGAAGTTTATATTGGATAATCAAGGAATCTAGTAGCTAGAGCTTCTAATACCATAGGAAAAAGATTTTAATAAGGAAAGGGAGGAAGTTCAGAAGCGCTTGGAAAGTCTTGCCTTAGCTTTTAAAGAAATTTAGCTTCTACGGGTAATTCTCGCTAACGTGCCGCCAGCCTTAACACCGACTTTTATCTTTTCCGAAGATGAATTTAACGGGGAAAACTCTGATTAAAGTAAAGATAAGCTAGAAACCACTTATTTAGTAAAGATAAAAGCTTAATAAAGAAGGGCAGATAAAAAGGAGGAAGCTTAAACTATTTAATCATTTTAGGCAAATATATAAAACTCTTTTGAAAACGAATTTCTAATTAAAAGCGATTAGGCGGAGGCTGATGTTTCTTACCTTAAACCTTTTATATTTTCTCGATAAGGTTTTTCGGTGGTTATCCTTATACGGCGAGTTAATAGCTCCGCTCCGCCGTAATTTCTCCGTCGGCTATTATTTCGGGGGTAGGAGAAGAGCATTAACTAGCGTTTTAATAATTTTATTCTTTTAGCTTGATTTCCCTATGCGATTTACCCCTTCTTAAAAAATATTACTATATTCGGTTCGCTCCGATAAGGCTAAGTGCTAGTTATTTGGGAATACCATTATATTCGGTTCGCTCCGATAAAGCTAGGTGTTGGTTATTTGGGATCATTATTATATTCGGTTCGCTCCGATAAAGTTAGGTGCTGGTTATTTGGGATTATTATTATATTCGGTTTGTTTTGATAAAAGGTGGCTTAGGTTATTAAGAAACGTTACGAAATTTATTTTTTTTTGCGATCTTGGCTTATTAAGCTAATTGCCCCTTTTTTCTTTTTGTTAAATATAGGCATATTAAGATTATTTTTAAAATAAAAAAGACCTTTAATTAACGAACTTTATTAATTTTAGCCGCTTAGGAAAAATAAAAAGGCTAATATTAGGCTTAATATTAATTTTTCTTTTGATTTTTTCACTATTTTACCCGCCGGTGCTAAAGCAAGTCGGTATATTAACGTATATAACTATTTCAAAAACACTTACGGTATCGAAATACCCAACGATAACCCTATAGTCAACGTCGGCATAAACGATAACCTTTTTATTTGCCCGCCGAGGTGTAAATGGTATTATGCGGCTAAAACGCTAAGGCAAAGTTGGGAGGATTGCTTTTGGGATAAAGAAGGCCTTTGATCAAAGGGCCTTATTAGCATTAGCTTATTCAGGGACTTCAAAAAGCCAATATCGGTCTTAGCTAAAAGGCGCACCAATTTGTTAATTAGGGCCGCCTATCGTAGTTATTCTTCGGTTCTGATTACCGTAAGAGAAAGCAAAGCTATATTTAGCCAGCCTTTATTTCTTTTTTTACGATACTTAGCCTAAATAGAAATAATAATTATTTAAACGAATATTCGAATAAGAAAGTTATACGGTGAGTTCAATTTCGATCTACGTTATTTTAATATTAGGTAAAGCTTTAATCGTTTAGTTATTATATATTTATAGCAATCTTTATAAGCGTTGAAACTATTAATAGACTATTAAGGGAAAAAGGCATATAATAATATATTCGGTTTCCGTAGGATTTCTGGAATATTTTGATTAAATGTACCTAGGATTTTTTCAATAGAATTAAACGGTTGGATAGCTTTTGTTAGATCAAGATAAAAGGGGGCTTTATTAAGAGGATTCGGAGGTAATTAGAGTTTTATAGGTGGTAGTGGGCCAAAGCATCTAATAGGAACCCTGGCTTCTAGGCATTGGTTACGAAGGATAGCTAATTAAAGGGTAGAGGTATAAATATGATCTTTTTCTTTTATCTTTTGTTTTAAGCTCTTATAACCCGTTTTTATTTGCTTTGTTGCTTTGATCAATATAAGCTACGATTTAATTTAAACGGATATTCCTTAAATTATTCCCTTTATCAAGATCGAAATATTTCATTTTATAAGAAAGAAGGCCCCGAGAAGAAAATCATTGTTGACGGCTATTAAAATCTAAAATTATTCCTGTTCTAAAATATAGTGTTAGGTATATCTAAAGATAATTATTATATATTTATTGCTCTAATCATTATCCCGGGTCATTTCCTACCTTAATTCCTATTTTTTCCCGTCCTTCTTTATTAAATTAAGGAATATGGGCCTAGCCTCGCTCTTCTTTTAAGGAGATTTCTTCTTAAGCGACGGCGCCTTAAGGCGATATATAAATTTCTGCTCCTCCTGATCAGCCCTAGGCTTTTTGGCAGCTCTGGTTAGCTATTAACGAAAAGGTAGAGCAAAAGGAGGTTTCGAGGAAAAAGCCTTTATTAGCGCGGATAAAGCTGGTTAAAAAGAAATTTAAAAAAAAGGAGATTTCGAAGAGGAAGCCTTTATTAATAAGGGTAGAGGAGGTATGGAAAAAGAAGATTAGCGGCTTTCTTTTACGTTAAGTAGATTTAACCGAGGCTAAAAGGCTTTTTTCTGCTTTACTCGCTCTGTTATTTTAATGGTTTCGATATCCTCACCGCTATCGATATAATAGATCTCGTTTAATAATAAAGCGGAAAAACGTATCCCAAAAGGCTTATTTCTATATTATAGGTATTATTAATCTTTAATCAAAATGGGAGGAAAAAGGAAAAAGGGTATTTACCTTAGCTATGGTACGTTTGATAATTGGGACGTTGCTATATTTATTAAATATATATTTATCTGTTTCGATATAATAAATATAGTTAGCGTACGCTTTTCGGTGGAAATTAAGGATAGAGCAGTATTCGAAGAAAAGAAATATAATATATAATTTCAAATCTATATAATTAGGTTGGTAGTAATTATGGGATTGATGGGCGAAGCAGCAATCGTAAAGGTTTATATTCCGGTTGCTAAAGAAAGCTATAACGAGCGATGCTTTTTTTCGGGCGTCGGTGGCATCGCCGATTAAAAATAAATATCTATTAAAAGGGTATCCGTTATTATATTCGATAAATATTCGGTTAGGAAAGCGGCTATTAAGCTTATTTTATACGGTTCTCCAAATTGCCTGCTTATGCTTTAAAAGGATAGTATAAAAGAGCTTATCGATATTTTCCTAGCTATCTTTCTTAAGCTCCTATAAACGGTAACGGTGATTAGTATTCCCGCGAAAGAAAGAGAAGATAATCGATAAAAAGAGTAAGCGGGTTTTGATAAAATAGCTAATATAGCTTAGATCAGTCGGTTGGCGGTAAAAGACGACGTAGCAATTATAATTGGGGATTAAGGCGTCTTTGGCGGATAGAAAGATGGGTTTTTTTAAAAGGGATGTTAGCGGAGCGGTAGAAAAGCGTCGGGAAGGAGTTTGGGTAGCGGAAAGAGATAATCTTTAGGAAGAGGGTGTTGGTTTATAGGAGGAAGGGGATATAAAAAAAAAGCTTAAATTCTTTTTCGGAGAAGGAGCTATTTTTTTACCTTTGCCTTTGGCTTTATTGATGGCCGTAAAAGAAGATATAGTTGCTTTGATCAGGGCTGATTAAAATAGAGAAAGAATTAAAAGAAGGCTAAAGAAATTATTGGTTGTTGGTTATTAGTTAAAGAAAAAGAGGAAAAGAAGGGAAGATAAAGTGGTTATTGTTTAAGGGAAAAGAGAAGGATAAGTTTGACCGTTAACGGCAAAGCGCTTTATAACGCTTTAATTAGGTCTGCCGATTATACCCAATCACGTTATTGCCTTATTATTTCTCTCTATTAATAACCGCAAAGAGTTATTAACCATCAAAAAGGAATAGGCAATTATAATTAAGTTAAAGCAAATTTACCTTTGATCAGACCTATTACAACTACGATAAGCAAAGCAATCGCTATTATGATTATTATTTTACGGAAAGAATATAAAGGTTAGATTTAATTTAAAAAGAAAGTTTTTTTTCCTATTTATTAACATTTGAATTTACTCTTTTATATATACCTATCTTTATATTTTATTTCTTTTATTACTTTCAATCCTTTACCTATATTTACTATTATTAATAATAATAATACTAACAATAATAATAACCTTAATTTTCTTACCAACGCTTAAATATTCCTTTTTTCTTTTTTTTCCGATTTTCCCTTCTCCGATCAAACAATATAGCTGGTCGCCGGATAAGTACCCTTTTTCGAAATGCTCCCTCTCTTTTTTCGTATAGCTCTTCTATTACGAAAACCCTTTCTCCCGAGGATATTTATATATATAGCTATACTTTTCGGAGCTTTATCTATCTTTCCCTTACCCCTCTTTTTCGGTATACCTTAGATCTTTCTGTAACCCGGGAATAAATAAGAAATATTGCTTTTATAGCCGATAAGGATATATTAAATATAGATGGTATAAAGGATTTTGGTTACGAGGAAGCTATGATACAAGTAGTTATAAGGGCTTTTTTTAAGGAAACCTTAGGATAAATTAGCAATTCCTCTTAGGCTGGCAGCTTTTTTTAGGTTAAGTTCTTTCGTTTTGATCAGAGCTCTTGCGATTAGGTCAAGCTTTCGGTAGAAGCTAGCTCCGTTAGTTATCTTAATTCTCGTACCCGGCCGGCCGATTATCTTCGAAAGCGTTTTTTAAGCTTTCTCCGCTATCTCGATATCGGACCTAGCCGGCCAATGCTTGCTAATAAAAGGGCTAGAAATCATTTTTAATTCTAATCTATCCGTATAAAAAATATGATAATGATTTATACCGGGATTATGTTTCCTGAGTTATTTAATGTACGAGAATTTGGTTTCTTTAGCGTTTTTAGATTTAATAAAAGGCTTGATTATACGCAATATCACCGGAGCGGATAGGGTTTTATTAGGCTTATGTTCGGATTAGATATCGCTTAGGCTCCTTTTAATGCTCCGTACTTTATCGATATCCGCCTAATCTTCGTTAGGGATATGGTTATAGGCAAATATGCTCCTTTCCTTTTACACCTCTTCCCGATAATCGCCTAATTCTACTGTAAAAGTTAGAGAAAGGGCCGTATTTTGGGAATACTTATTGTTTTTTATATAGGCAATCTTTACGATGCTGAAGTAGCGATCAGCGAGGGAGAGTTTATGCTTAATTTCGACGTGGTTAATCTGGCTAATTAGCAGCTTATAGATTTGCTCGAAAACGGGGTCTTAGCATTATACCAAGGCCCTTTCGACTTAGATAAAGAGGAAAAGTCGAATTCTCGGATTTAAATAGCTTATAACAATCCAAACGTTCGTTGGGTCGCTTTTATTATCTATCGATAATAGCATTTTAAGATATTAATTTATAATAAAGAAATGAGGACGGCCGATTTGATGGATTCTGCCTTTAGAGAGAGAAAAGAGGAAGTAAAGATTCTGGAAAGTATCTTAGACCGTTATATAGGGCTTAAATTTGATCAGAGGGGTGGCCTAAGATGGGTCGAGACGATTAAGCAAACCAATAACGTGAGCTATAGTTTTTATATAATCAATAACCTAAGGTTTTTCTTCCGGGAGCCTGATCTGAATACGGTATAATATAGCGATTGGATTTAAAGCGTTATATGCTTGGGAGTCTTTAGTACGAAGGCAAAAGAGCAAGTTAATATAAAAAAGATATTTCGGGGAATCCGATCAAAGTTTGGAAAGCTTAATACCCCTCTTTATAAGCCTTAGAAAAATCAAATCGATCGGAATATATTCTTTCGGATATTCGCTTTCTAAATCCTAAAAGATGGTTTTATAGATTGGGAGGAAGAATTTAGAAGTAGAAGCTTTATTTATAATCAGCTTAAGCCTAAAAACTATAAGCTAAGTGGCCGTTATTATCTTATTCGCAAAAAGGATATGGACCTAGGGCAATTCATTTATAAAGAAAAGCCCTGAAAGGAGAAGAGTGCTAGTTTAGGTAAGGATTCGGATAAAATTGTTTTGATGGATATATCTTCCCCGGCACGTTCGCCAATCCGGTTAAATCTTTTTAAGCTTATATAATTCCTATAGCGAATTAATATTATTAAACCTAATAAACTTATTATTCGGCTTTTAATTAACATTACTATAAATAAGGATTATATTGCGCTTCTACCTTATTATACTTTTAACTTCTAAGGTTAAGAAAAGTTATTAAGCACCCTTGTAATATATAAGCTTATCCGGGAAAAGCAGAAAGAAAAAAGGGTTAGGAGGGCGGTTAAAAGGGCTATATAGAAAAGGGAATAGGTTGTAGGTGGATAAGGAGTGAGTTTGGTTCGAGATTCTTCGGTAAAAGCTTTAAATTTCGAAGGGTGGTATATGTTAGGGCAAGGTGTAAAGGAAATATCTAGGGTAGAGATAAGATATCTTAGGCCCTAATTAGGGTGGGATCACGGGTATAAAGTAGTCAGGACGGTGATTTTCTTTTTGGGCCCTAATTTTAGTTTTTTTGGCATCTGTTTTCTTCCTTTCGTTTTATACAATCTGATTTTGATGCCCCTAACTCTGATCAGAACGTGACCATTCCAAATTACGATTTTTGTGTGCTTTTGAGCTTGTGTGTACTCCGATTCCGATTCTCCCTACCGGCTTCAGCAACGCCGTCAAGTCAGACGTCAACAACGTCTTTTGGCGAGCCCATTGCGTGGGCCCTACTGGCCATGCTCTGGTTCAACGGCTTTTAATACGTTAGCGCACTTTACGAATCTGACTGGCGGTTAGTGGTTATATTAGAGGACTATGTATTCTCTATTTTATAATTAATTGAAATATATATTAACGTCGCTGAAATCGCTGTTATTCAAATAGCGATATCACGATAGGCCGGACTTTAGAGGTACTCTACGTTAATAATCCATATAGATAATAATATAGCCCTAGCAACGTTTAACAACGAGACAATCCGAAGACCCTCTCTTAAGCCCCTACGCATAGCCTTATTTCAAGCATCCGCTAAAGATATCGTTATATTTGCCATACGTATAACCTTTAAAGATAACGCCCTCGCTAACGCTCTCTTACGCAGCCTCTAGCTAATAATAGCTAACCTATGCCCTATCTGGCAAATGCCCTTTCTTTCGAATTACCCTTTAATTTTTACCGCCGAATAAGCGGAATCATTATAAGCTATATATATATAAAGCTTTTATAAGTAGGCCTTAAAGATTTTATAAAGAAACGATTAACAATAGCGATTAAATCATACGAGAATTATTATCTGCTTAACGGGGTCGCCCCTTGGCTAGCAACGAGGGCTACGTTGGCACCGTAGATCGTGACGAGAGCTTTAGGTAACGATCCGCTGCAAAGATTTGGTCGTCTTTCCCCCTCCGTATTAATAAATTACGTAGTAGCTTTGCGCGTATATTACGTTAACCTGGATTACTTTATTAACATCTTTGAATCGCCTTATATACGCCGCTTATTTAAAGGAGCCGCTAGCTTATTTCCGAAGCAGCTTTTTATAAAAAAATTCGCTATATTATATGATATCTTTGTTAAGCTAGTCTTTGACGTAGCTACGGCTGGCGAAGCGAAATGGGATCGGTTATACTTTAACGCGGCGTTTACGCTCGCTTTCTTTACCTTCCTCCGGCTAAGAGAAATCATATAGCCTCGCTCAAAGCTCTAAAACCTATAGACCTTCAGATCAATAAAGCCTATACGGGGTTGCATAATCTTCGATAGCGGCGATCTCGAATTCTTCCTGCCCTCTAGCAAGGTTAATAAATATTACAACGGCGTTACGATTTTAGTAGGCTGCGGCTTTGACGAAATATACGCGGTATCATATATGATTAAGCTGCTCGCTAAATACCCTTTACCTTTAAAAGCACTTTTATTTAATTTCGAAAATAGCGCTTTTACGCAAGAAAGAATATTCGCGGTATTAAATAAACGCTTTACGAACCTCGGCATCCCCCTATATACCTATAACAGCTATTTCTTTAAAAAAAGGGCGGTATAGCATACCTATAATAATAACATTATTCGCAGAAAAGCTAAATTTATAGGTAGGTGGGCTAGCGATTTTATCGATAAATATTTCCGTTAGTTATATATCTATTAGAGACGAATATAGCGGAAATTTCATATCGGCATAATTGTAGGCTTCGTATAAAACCAATAATACTATAGGGGCGTGAGCGATAGGCTTTCGCCGGCATAAGCGGTCACCGTTAATAACGTTGACGATAACCTTTTTTTTGCTAAGTTAGGAAATAGCCGGCGAAGGCTTACGCTACCCAATATAATTGTAAACCTCTTTGCGTTAAATCCCTGTGATATAGTTAAATGGGTGATATTTGACGGCAGTAAAGATGGCTTAGCCTGATTTTACGTATATGCTATAAATATAAGGTCTTTTTGCCCCTTTACTAAATATAATAGGGGTTAAGAATCAGATATTATTATTAGCATTGCGAGCAGGTATCGCTACTATACGCTAACGGCATTATATATTCGTTTTTCACCCATCTATCTCCTTAGGGCACGCAGGTAAAGATTAAGGTTTTAAGGGGTTTACGGCTATGATATTTATTTTGGTATTTCGTGTATTTTACTCTCTGTGGGCTTTCGCCGGCATAAGCGGTCACCGCCAGCAGCGCTGACGATAACCTCTCTTTTGCCAAGTCAGGAAATAGCCGGCGAGGGCTCACGCCACCCAATACAGTTGTGAACCCCTCTGCGTTGAATCCCTGATGCGTGGTCAAATGAGTACCGACTACAGTTTTTCTTTGCGCGTTACCTTGGTTTAGAGCTGAATAGGTCTCTCTTGTTGTCGAAATCTGGGATCCTAAGAGACACAGCAAGTATCATGTACGATGAAATGCCATACTCTTTGGAGGGCAGGAGTGGCTCTCGGTGGCCTTTTACTGCTGCTATTTGTCTATATAAAGACGTGAGCCCCTCCCACTCCCTCACGACCAAATTCTAGTTCTTAGAACGTCATTTAACATGATAAGTAGTCTCTCAAACGTCTCAGCTTTCTCGAACTTTTATTTCGTTGACATCCACCAATTGAACCAATAGTCGATCTCCAAATTTTTACGATGTCGGGGCACGCGTTGTCTTCTCCTGATGCGAAACTCGAGCATAAGAGCCAGTAAGGCATCCTTCATATCTATCTGGCTCACAAATATATTTTAGTGTCCTGATTAATCAGAAGCAGACCCACTAAACAGCTGCTACGCGCGTCTGAAGCTCAACGACTGCGGGACGAAAGACTCCAGCTCTTCAAAGCCGACGACGGCGACAGCCTCACGTATCGTCTGTCAGTTTCAGGCGCATCGACCTCCCCATCTGTCGTAAAGACAGCAGCCCAAAGTGGCGCAACTCATTCTGAACCGGTATGACTTGAAGGAGCTTGGGTCTGTGATACCCGGAAGGGCATCCAGACTTGGATGACAAGACATCCAACCTTGGAACTATGGCCAACTCACACGTTCCACCTGCGTGACGCTGGCCGATGATATCTATCTTGAGCGAATGGGACCGGAAACATCTATAGCTTCAATTCGATGATGTGCCTTCGAGGTCGTCTCGCTCGTTCTTTTGCGCTTCATGGTGCAAGTCTTGAGATTCCTCGTAGAGACATGTGCTACAGTGCGTGCCACGTTACCTTGACATGTTCGGGATGTGCCACTGCCTCAGAATTACCCAAGTAGCCTTCAGTCAAGAGCAGTATAACTTGAGAAAGGCTGTCTCTTCCCGTCGGAGTCCACCGGCGTAGTTCAAAATATGCAGTAGATCAGTCATGCTGTGATAGTTTCCGTACACGGAAGTGCGATACCCGTGATTAGGTCTCTACCTAGAAGCGGAACGACTGCCATAAACGTGCTTCGGTCTGGAGCTCCATGTGCCACGATGAGCATTCCGACGGAAACCCATGCTCACGCTGAACCTCAGGCTTGCTATCCGCTCATTGTTTGCTATGACCCTAGCTACAGTGCTTTAAGGATCGCCCGGACCTGTGTTATACAGGCCCATATTGCAACCGTCTGCCGTAGGTGAAGGCCGACGGACCGCTGTATATACTTTCTGTTAGCGGATAGTGTATGAGCAGCTTGAGTCGTGCCGAACCTTCAAGAGGCGCGCTCCCACGTACACACACAAGCTTTTGTCTTCACCTCACTCTCAAACCCTGTCTAACCTGGAACACACTCGACGTACTGTACCGAGCCATTTCTAACGCCTTTTCAGAGTTTCCCAGTGTCGCTCCATCAAAAATACGCGAAAATAATACACTGAGCCGAAGATAAGGTCTTCCCTTTGGCGGAAAGGTTTGTGATTGTATGGCGGGTGGCTGTACCCTCCTTCCAGGTTGTGCCTGCATCACCTTTGTGTGAGCAATCCAGCTAGAGCAGAACACATGCCGATTCGGGCTGATTGAGTTGCCTCAAGCGATCTTATGATAAAGGAGCATAGTATTTGGCGAGTACAGCACAATCAGTAGAATGAGGTACAATTGATGCTAAGCCGTCAAACAGCTGCTGGAAAGATAACTATGCCTGAGTATGCGCCCCACATTAATATAACAAAGAAAACACGACACGCAGGTTGACGAGGAATACAACATGACCACCGGGAGCCGCCTCACAAGCTTTGTCTTGGGCCGCAGATGTCTGTACTCTGTACACCAGATGCATACAACGTCCTTGTTTCTTTGTTGGAACGGAGGAGGGCCAGAGCCTGTAGGGCGGCACTCAAGGCCTTTGTTGGAGCTGTGAAGCTCGATGGTAATAAACATGTGGTCGGGAGCACAAACGCATTGTGCCTCAAGTCTTCTCAGACAAAGGCCAGCTCTGCCCTCCCGAGTAGATGATGAGTTGTATATCAAGGGTGTGGTCTAGATAGTAGTGTGGTCGCCCGTAGATGTCACACCACACCACACCACACTATTGGCTACTGTTCTTACAAGCCTTGACAACCACTGTCTGCAACATCTCATACACTGAAGCCGGTCTTGATTGTCTCTGGTAGATATCAGATTCCGACATCATACGCATACGCCATTATCGTTCAACCTCACCCATTCAGCACTGACACCGATCTCTTAACAACATCGTCATGGCTCCAGTTGCTCAGGCTGAGACAGTGACTCCTTGGTCTCTTGTCGCAGTCATCTTCATTGCTCTATTCGTGGTTTCTCTCTTAGGTAGCGCGCTGATTGTTGGCTACCTTTACTACCAAAGGAAAATGACCAAGAATGTGAACCCGCACCCTTACGGTTCGACTGACTGGCTCGACTGGGAACGGGCAGCTTCCTCGCAGACTGGGACCGATGCCCTCGCAATCGCAGTTCTTGAGGCGCAGCTTCTGGCTCAAAAGAGGTACAATGTCGAAGCCGATAAAATGATTGACCTCTTGGAGCCAAATCAAAGGAATCTGACCCTACAGCTTGGAGACGAATGTCGCAAAGGCGAGTCTCTTGACCCGGAAATCTACCAACGTATCTACGACGAGATGCACAAGCCCTTGTCCCCCTCCGTCCCTCTCTGCCACCGCTGATAGTCAATCATCCATCGATTCTAGATTCCTCCGTTACTCTGTCTCCGCGAGATTATGCGCCGACGCCAGTCTTGCTGCAGACAACCAAACTTCGGGATGTCATGCGAAGCAACTCTGTTGCAAGTTCAAAACGGTCACTGCAACTTGTTCATGCTGCACACTTTCCTTCCGCTGGCAAGATAGTTGATCCGGATGATCATGACACGGAATCTGATGATGACTCGCCCCCAGTTGTAGGCGTGAAGCCACAGCATTATCAAGCTTGCAAGATGGCGGGACCATCCGACGAGCTCTAAAGTCCCTGCAGCTGAGTAATTATCGAGAGAATGGCCTGCCGGTCCATCAGGCTATCGATAGCCCTTGAAACAAATACAATGCAATTTCTCTTCCCTTGTATGATCATCTTCTAGACATGTCTTTCCAGTAGACACCTCGTAAACTAGCGCTTCCAGAGGGCTCCGGCCCTCCTGGACTTTCCCTTATTGAAGGATATGGGGCATGTCATTTTTGGTCCGTAATTTGATAGCCATTGAACGCGCAGTAGGCAACATCCCATAGCTAACGTAGGCTCACTAGGTGTGTGCACAGAAGCGAGGCGTCCGCAGCATTTTGTACACCCGTTAGACTGACGGGACGGCTGCACGGGTCCAGACTTTCTACCCACTCAGGATCGTTGGGCCGCAGTCAAAAGAGTAAGTGACCCGTGGACTTTGGTGATTTCGTTGGCTGTGTGTGATATATAACAAGTCTCGTGCCAAAGGGACACTCCTCCATCAGTCTGCTGATAACAGCCGAGTGCGCCTCCCCGACATACAAGGCAATCCAGCTTCCGTCTCCATCGCTTTCGACACCACATTACCATATTTTACAGAGTATAGCCGGGAGGACCACACCCACCTACGTCCAATCCTGGTAGTAGCATCAACTTACTGTACCAAAAACTGCCAATAGCTGATTGACTCCATTAACTACCCTCAGGCTGAAGGAGCATCAGCAGTTCCCATTCCCCAGTACTGCTCCGCATAGTGCGTAAACTCCTCTGCCTTCTTCCACCGGTCGTTGAAGGCACTGAACAGAACCATGTCTTCTGGGTTACTGGTAAACGCCGCTCGAATGCTGCTGACAGCCGCCTCCTGCTGGTCGACCCCGGGCACTGCCAGACCGTTTGCTGAACCTTGCCACGGCCAGCCGGATTCTGTCACCCGCACGCGCGCCGTGGGGTCTTCCAACTTGTCCCGTAGCGCCTTAACCATGTTCAGCACGAATGTGCCAGCCTTCTCGGCGGGCGTGTTGGGGTCGAAGAAGGGGTGGATGTTGACCGCGCAGTAGTCGCTGCCAGAGCACAATTCTGGGTGCGCCAGTGCCGCAACGAACGTGTCGACCGTCACAACGGGCCCGCTCCAGCCCGAAGCTGACAAGAGCTGTCTTGCGCTTGCGAGAGCGTCCAGCATCTGCTGTGCAGTCGCCTGGCCATTGTTGACGAGCTCGTTGCCGACGCTCACTGTGTCAACATCAGACCAGTCACTCTCAATGCCCGCAGTGAGTGTGGCAATCTGGTCACCCAAGTTGTCGATGCTGAAAATTCCATACATGACCTTGAGGCCGTTGGCTTTGGCCGCAGCATACACCGCGGGAATCTGGTCACAGTCCACACCGTAGACGCGAACCATGACATAACTCTGGGCGATGACACCGAAATCCGCCATGACTTGCTTTGCTGATTTGCAGCCACCGTCTTTGTTGTAGGGTGCATACGCAACGCAATAACGACCTCCGCCCTCGGCCTTTGCAGCACGTCTTGGCACTCCGTCTCGTGGTATCTCAGCCCGGCGATCCGCAAGCGTCGCTGAATTGCCCTTCCTAGGACCATTCATCAAATCGCCGGGGGTGGGAGTGCCGCTAGCCGCTTCACAAGTCTGATAACGCTCGACCAAGCCCTCTGTTAGCGAGATGTCTGTGGGCGGAACAAGGGCGACCACAGCCGTTACACTGCTGACGGCGTTGCCAGCCCCGTCAATAAAGACGACAATCTCGGGGATGACGGTCGACGCGGTGCGCGAATTGTCTGTGATGGTCACGGTCTGACCTGAAGGGCCAGCAGTGCTAGCCTGGCCAGCAAAGATGTTTGCGCGGTGGGCACCATGGCGATGGATGGGGGGCCTGTGGCGGTGGTGATGGTACTGCGCGTGGGTAGCTGTTGCGAGGAGCAGACCGAAGAGCGCGCTGGTAGCTCTCATTGCGCTTGGCTGGTTCGGGGGCGACGATCTTGGCAGCGAGGATCAATCTGGAGGAGGAGAATGGGATACGAAGACATCTCTAGGCGAGAGAAGGAAAATAAAAACCACCTTTCTCGCCGCCGATAGCCCAGAGTTTTCTTCGTACCCCAGCGGAAAGAGCGAAGCTGAGCTGAGTACGCAGTGACTGGATCCTTCCTGTTCACCTACCTAAGTAGGGTCAGTCGGCTTCAACATGCAAGTGCGGGTCGGCTCTCAACACAGACGAATGACGACCATCGATCGTACTACCTTAGGTATTCAGCGGTAACAGTAACCGTGTCTTTGGCAGGTGCCGCAGATACCTAGGTACTTATAGTAAGCCCTCATTGCACACCATCTTCTTCCCACGGAACATGGCGCATCGCACATCTTCTGGCACTACGGCCAACCTCTCATGATGGCTGGATCAAACCACAGCCTGTGCTTCCCGCACACCGTCCCACACACGCGAGCCTGAGACAGACCTGTCGAGGCGGGCGGAACCAAATAGCCGCCCACACGCATGAGCTCTCCCAAGGCGGAAATGGTTGTCGCCTGCTCCATTGGAGTGTCGTCTATCTCATATTGCCCATTAAAATAAGTGTATTCTTGCCAGCCCCCTTGTGCGACCCCGCCATAGCCCTGCCTGCGCTCTCACAATCATGTATTTGCCGTTGTCTAGATGCTGAGAAATGCAAAGTTTGGGTTGAGAAGTATATCAGACACTGGGCAGCGCCAATTTGCTGCTGGTCTTCCTTGTCATGACCTTTGTGATAGCATGGCGCACAATGATGCCCGCTTTTTCGATCTCCTTCCTCGACAAACCAGACGTTGCGCTCACTTTCAGAGCGGGCTGAAGCTGGCCACCACCAACACTCTTATTGATGAGTTGCGTCTTGAGCCGGGTGATCATCACGCCATTTGCAAGTGCCTAGCATGTTTGTCAGTTCGTAGCACCCAACGACAATGGGGGTCGTACGAGGAGAAAGCAAACAGCATCGCGCATACCTCGTCCACACATTCCTGCAAAACTCGATCCTGCTCCTCGATACTCATGCGCCTCGTCTGCACAATGTGCGGCTTGATCACCAGGAATAAAATCGGATTCTCCATGGCACTCGTGCACATGACCCAATCACTCCGAGGATCCAGCTGTGCGCGCAACGCGCGCGTGTTCTCACGGGTGGTCGTCAGAATGTCAGGATTGGTTTGCAGCATGCTGATGGTCTCGCTTGCCGTAACGGCCAGCATGGCGGGTAGAGCTGCAGAGAAGCAGTAGGCGGATGAAGCGATGCGCTGGTGACCCACTACATCCTTGGAGCCGGCACAGAAGCCACCGCCTGCACAGAGCGGGCCCGCCAGAGAGCCGATGATCATGTCGACTTGCGAGGGATCGACATTTTGCGCTTCTGTGACACCGCGACCTGTGCGGCCGAGCACGCCAAATGACCAAGATTCGTCGAGGATCATGCGGAACTTGTACATTTCCTTGAGCTCGATCTGGGATCACGTCACGTCAGCCATGTGTACCTGCCGCTTTGTAGATGCTCAGTATTGTCAGACTACTTACCATCTTGGGCAGGTCAATAGAGGCACCAGTGGTCTCGCTCAGGCCCTCGGCTACCAGGAACCTCCTCGTCAACTTCTTCTGTTTTACCTGCTCATGGGCGACCTGCCGCATCGCCTCTGCTAGACTATCGGCATCTCCGGGAGTGTACCATTTGACGGAGCATCGCGCCAGCTCGATGCCCTTGCGAATAGAGTAGTTGGCGGCGCGGTCGGCGACAATGATATCGCCACGCTTGCAAAAGGCAGGGATAACGCTCGAGATGACGGAGAAGCCTTGGGCGTAGAGGATGCACGACTCGGTGCCCAGGTAAGCGGCGAGGTCAGCCTCGGTCTTCATGTGGACGTCCTGAGTGCCGTAGAAGTTGGGAGGGCCGCAGGGGCCGACGCCGTAGGTGCGCAGGGTGGTGACGGCCTTCTCCTTGATGTGTTCGTTGGAGTTGAAGTTGTAGAAGTTGTACGAGGCAAGGTTCGTCACGGTGCGGCCGTTTGTGAGTTTCGACTTGGGACCGGTTGGGCTGTGATGCGCAACGCAATGAAGTTAGCCAGCAGGCATACAGAGTATTTGATGTGGAAGCAAGAGCGCAGAGGGCGCTTCAACACCCACCCAGCAATGACGGGCAGCTTGTCCATCTCCGTCTCCTCGAGCGCGGTCTGCTTAGTTACCAGCGGCTCTGGCTGCCACTCGTCCACCAACTCCTCGATTTCATCCTCGCTCAACTTGACATAGTTGGCGTCGTTGGTGGCGTAGGACGGAGACAGTAGGTAGCGGATGAAGAAAATGAGCAGGAACAGTTCGAATATGGAGCGGACGGGGTCGTTCTGGTAGCTGGCCTGGACATAGCGGATAAGCACGGCCGAGCCTGGGACTTTCTGAAAGGCATGCGACGCCTCGTGCACGAGGTCAGCCAATTGGCCTTGGATCTCGTGGAGATCCATGGCTGTCACGGCGGCGGAACGAGCAGCGGAGGCGGGGTGTCGTGCCGGCTGAGGTGCGACTGACGACGGACGATGTCTATGTGGGTGCTTGGCAGATTGGAAAGTTGAACTTGACGAAAGGACGCCGCGTTAGATCGAGTGGTGGGAAGACACGTGCCGAGTAGTTGATGAGTACGCAAGATAATGATCACTGTGGCTCGTGGAAGTAGTACCTAGGTAGTTTACAAAGGAGTCTTTCAGCAGGAATTAGGGGCATCGTGATCGTGTGAAAGAACGGCTTGCATTGACGCGGCTGACGAGAGCAGGGAACAGGGGTCTCCTTTCGTAACGCTGCACACAGTGCTGAGCGCATCAAGCTGTACCTACGTACTATGCAATCTCCCAGTACTTGCAGTTCCTAATTTATTAGAATCACTTGCACCTCCAGTACTATGCACTCTCTATCTACCACAGTGCACTCAAATACCCCCGTACACGAACATGAAATACTATCATCCCATATACTCTGTACTTACAATACCTATTATACAGCTACATCAGACTGACTGAGTTGCCTCTGCGTACATGAGCATGTCCACTCTTCCAACCCGTCAGCTTACCGCTCTCATCCGCCGGTCGTAGTGGGCACGTCTCACGAATATTGGAGTTGACGCGCTTCACCATACTGTACACTGCAAAGACCAGCCAGTACCAGATAGTGATAAATGTACCGAAGAGTGAAAATTAAGTATGGCAAGTAACCACACAGCAGAAACACCTAACATGTGTCCTGCTGAAACAAAGTCTATCGAAGCGACCATGGATCATGTTGTTGGCCATGCTTGAGAAGGCCCAAAATTCAAATGAGGGTGAGTGGTCACCCCCTATAAACTCCGTTGCCTGCCTGCCTTCTCCGCCAAACAAACACCAACCAAATAAAATCACCATTGCCGTAATGCAACCCTCTCCTCTTTCTATTAGCCTCCCACTGCCCTCAATCGCTCAAAAGAGACGAATCTTGGCCTCTGCTGCTGCTGACGCCGTCGCAGATGCCGACATCGTCTGCAGCGCTCCTGTGTAATCAGCCGCACCCGTACCGGTTTGAGTAGCACCGATCGTGTCGTTGTTGTCCAGGTTCGTAGGCTGCACCAGATTCGTGCTGCTCAGCATGTCCGTCAAAGATGCAGGCACGTATTTGCCGGCCAGAGATGGCCCGACAATCAAAATCAGGAAAAGCAGCAGCAGCGCAAAGTAGAGCGTCGCGTAACGGAACACCCTCTTCCTCCTCAACTTCGATTGCTTGAGCGAGTAAATAGGAGGACGGATTTGACGACTGAATAACACAATTAGTATTCAAACTCAGTGACAGACAAGAACCTTCTTTGGAGGTGGGAGGAAACGTACCTTGGCCGGAGCCAGAAGAGCATGATGGAATGCAACGTGTCCACCTTGGGAATGAGGATCAAAGGACACATTATGAACAAAAGCACATGTCCCAAGATGAAGTCGCCCGCAAAGAAACACATTTCAGTGATCTTGCAGAGGAACTCACGTGCCGGCTGAGACAGAGTGCCCCAGCCCATCGAGTACCACTTGCCTGTCCAGAAAGCAATATTGGCCTGGTCCGTCTTCATCTCTCTAGTGAGCGCAAAGGTGATGATCAACTTCATGACAAACCGCTGGATGGCGACAGACGCAATCATGCCGCTGAGTGTCCGGGCAAAGCTGAAGCTCGAGAGGAAGTACATGACTTCGAACATCACCAGGAACATGATGACCGAGATCGCATGTGCAATGGCTGCCAACACACTGCCGAATTTCTTGCAGCACATGCTGAACAGAGGACCCATGCAACAGGCCATGGCAAAGAACATGCCTGCCACACCCGCACTGACACCAATGGGCGCCAAGGCCACAATGCCGACCCGGAGAAGTGCGGCAGTCGCCACCGCATCCTCATTGTTATCCTTCAAGATGCCACCCGTGTTGTGAACACCCGTCTGCGCGTTCATGAACAGGTACGGGATGAGTGTGACGACAACCAGCAACAACGGCCCAATCACCTCGGCGAAAAACACGTTAGTTATGTGCGCGCGAGGAACGTCGGCCGATAGCTTGGCAGTCGGCTCGCCGACAACCTTGCGCTTGTATCCAGTGAGCCGAGTTCGAGACAGCCGGCAGTACGAGATCCACGACGAAGCATGCGACACTGAGTTGCCACGAGACAGCCAGCGCAGGAACTCGCGATAGTCGATGAAGAAGTCGTTCCAGGAGAACTGGTGAGGGTTGTACAGGAAGGGTGAGATACACAAGGCCAGAAGAGACATCCAAAAGTACACGAGTGCAGCTTGCCAGATGGTCACGGTTGCGAAAAGCAACATCATCAGCATGCGAGCGCCGAAGTAGATGGACGGCCCGGCGAAACGCGAGAACAGAATGCCAAACGGGATACGAGCCGTGGCAAAACCACGACCGGTACCGATATATCTGGCTCCACCAAAGGACAAGTTGCTGGAGACTGCGTTGGCGTAGATCTGACACACAAACACCTCAAAGAAGGGTGAAAGGGAGCAAATTTGCTTGGCGAGACGGGTGGCTGCACGCAACACTCCACGTTCCGTGAGCTCCTGGATAACCAGGGGCACGAAGGCGAGGAAGATGACGAAGATAATGGAAATAACGCAACGGTAAATCCAGTCCACAAGCGCGTCCGTGTTCTGACATCCAGTTGGGAGCATTGGGTCCGTAATAGGGACATTCCTGTTGTACTCGCATTTGATGGTTTCGTGTCGAAGCGCTCCGAGGTTGATAATAGACAGCATGAACAGGTGGACCGAAAGCATAATGAACATGTTCTGGACGTGGAAACCGGGGTGAGCGTAGTAGAAGGAGAGGAATCGGTCCAACGGAAGTTGCGTGCCCAGATAGTAGTACTCTCGAGCGAGCATCTGCTCACCCATACCAGTTCCAATCTTGGTGGTGAAATTGAGAATGGATCCGAAGCCCAAATCACGACCCTTGCCGCACTGGAAGTATTCGCAGTGCTTGATACGACCACCACGCAGAAGCGCGTTCATACCAGCGAAAATATCCTCGTTCAGATGCAAACCCTTCTGTGCCTTCGACACACCTCCACGGGTAGTCATGAAGATGCCGTTCAGGAAATCAGGATGACCGTAATGAAGTTTGCCGCCGATCTGCGCCAGAGTACGGGAAAAGAGGGTACCGAATGTCTGTTCCTTTCCAGCAGCAACGTCACCGAGAATACCAATGTTCTCGGAGAAAATGTATTCACGGGCACCGAGAATGGCGACCGGGGCCGGAGAGTTCGTCTTGACACCGGGAGTGTATGGTGAAACGTTGTCAGTCTTCATCTCCTCAAACTCGGCGAGAACGCTCCGGATCTTCAAACACTCTTCGAGGTAGTTGTCCTGGTTCGCATCGATGAGTTGGATGTATTCGCCGCGGTAGAAGATAATGGCGTGATTCTGGTTGTCGGACTTGCCATCTCCTAAAATGGGATTGCCAGACAATTGGATCCGGAACTTGGGCTTGCGCAGACCATTCTCCATTATCTCAGAGTGACCGTCAATGAGCGCGGAGTAAATTCGAGGCTCCTCGCCTTCGTTGGCTGGTGCCTCTTCGTCCAGGTACGCGATCTGCAAGTCAGGGTAGGCACGCAAGAGGAATTCGGCGTTCTCCATCTCCTCTTTCTTGAACTTGGCAAACCGTTGCATGGAGACACAAATCTTGAACTTGCGACGAGCCATACGCTCCAGTTCACGCTCAAGCTTGTCCGAGTTGCCACCAAACATCTGCACCACCTCAGGGTTCTCCACGCGGTAGAGCAGCTTGATGGCACGACTGTAATTCATGAAACCGGAAATGGTACGGTACAGCGTCTGGAAACGAAGCGAGGCCCAAATACGAGTTCGAAGGGTGTACTCTGGAGCGGATGACTTGAAACCGATGCAGTAAAAGGGAAGATCATCGATCTTGCTCTTGGCCGTGTCCTTGTCCGTCTTCTCGTCGCCATTATACTGGGCAGTCTCGTCAGACAGGATCTTGGTGTCCTTGACGAAGCAGTCCCACTCGTGGGGGTGAAGCTGTTTGAGGTATTCGAGCAGGGTGACGCGAGAGTAGGGTTCATCCTCACGGATGATCTCACGGAGGGAAAGAAGGATCTTTTCGCTGTAATGAGGGATCATGACTGTGAAGGTGGGCATGTTGTCGACGGGTAGCGGCTCGGGAATGGGCGTAGACAAAGATTGCGCAAAGAAAGAGATTCGACGCTCCGCCTCGCTTTGGCTGGGGAAGAACTCCGTCTTGAAGGAGTGATCTTCCTGGGACACGAAGAAGGTAGGCGCACGAAGCGTTCGCTTGCCCTCCTGTTCGGATGGGACCTGGTGATAGAGAAGTTTCTGCACGTGGTCGATAGCCAGGAGATGCTCCCGATACATGGAAATGACAATGGCATTCCAGATCTGAGAGATGAGGACCTTGGGCTTGTACTTGATTTCCATGTCCGTTGTCGCCAACACCTTGGAATAGATTCGCTTGGGCAATCGCGAGTAAATGTTCCTCCAGGGCGTCCAGATGGATGAACCAAGGTAAAAGGACCGAGCAATCGACACGACAGCGTTAAGCAGGACATACCACAGATAGGTGTCCAGGAAGAAGAAACACAAGTCCGTGAATGCCATGATCGCAAGTGTAATAGCCGGCTGGTACTTGCATAGGACGTTGCCAATGTACTGATCTCCAAGACAGCTACTTGTGTCCATGATGAACAAGTACCGCATTGGGTCACGGAAAGACAAGGTGAGGAAGGCGTAGGACTCGCCAAACTTGCCACCAAAGATAACCATCCACAGACCATACGACATGGCTCTGTCATTGCCCTTGAGGTGCGGCCAGCTGGCCGTGAAGGTTTGACTGGCAACGTAGCGTCTTGACTTTTTACTGACCAAATAGCTGCCAAAGAGGCCGCCAAGCGGCATGATGGCGAAAAAGATCAAAGTGATGATAGCGACGAAGAACTGCACGACTCCCAGGATAAGACAGACGGTTGAGTTCTGATGCTCGTTGTACGCAGCGACGTCGGCCTGGGGTAGGAAAACGTACACACCGGGTCCCACATTGATAACCAAAGCCAAGATTAGGAACATGAGCCGCTTGGTGAGATGCTGAGCACCGGCCCATCTTCTGGGGACGTAGGACCACTCGGCGAGAGTGGCCAGAATCTGAATCATGCATGCAACACCACCTCCAAAGCCAGCAATAGACCACTGGGCAGAGGCGGGCGGTTGCTGGTTGACCTGCTGTTCGTAGTTCGGAACAAGCAGTTGCGGTGCGTTGTGAGCGTTATACATCCACCAAACGGTCAAGTGGATTACCCAGATACGATTGAAGTTGACGAGCAGGTGGAACCAAGAGCGAGTTTCCTTGTAGGTCTTGAAGAAGCATTTCTTCCAGGCCACATCCTTGAGCTTGAGGTATCGCTCGTTCGGGGGCACATCAACCAGCCTGGACTTGTCCTCCAACACAATGCGCTCGATACCCTCGGGGTACCAGAAGAGCTGATTGCAGTCATCGTAACCAATGATTTGGTTGTGGTCGCGCTCTCGGCGGACGTATACGCCGTTTGAAATCTCGTAGCCCTGGTCTCGGCAAAACTGGTAGAGGGGGGTGATGACGTTGTTCAGAAAGGTGTATTCCGGTACAGGTTCCACGGAGTTCTGACAGGCTGGCGACCCGAGGTAGTCGTCTGCGCACTTGAACAAGAAGCAGAGAAGCTCAGGCATGAAACGGACCTGATTGGCCTCGCCCCAGCACAGCAGATAAAGACCGATTTGGCGGACGCGGTCGTGCTGGGACATGCGGTTCATGCGTGTCTTCCAGCGGAACTCTGCAGCCTCGAGAGAAGTATCGCCCTCCAGATCCTCCAGCGTCTGCTCTTCTTCAGCGGTTCCCTTCTTCTTCTTGCTACCCTTCTTCTTGGATTTGGCGCCCTTGCGGTTGGCGAAGCCGACTGAGTCATCGAGGTCGAGGTGAGCCGCAAAATACCACTTGCGGTAGTTCGCATTGTCTCCGCCGATGTAGTCGGCATGCAGGGACAGCAGAGCTTGATTCGGGGTCATGCGAGAGGCTCGCGAGTCGAGAAGCGTCATGAAGTGGTCGTACATGTTGCGCATGCTGTCCCGTTGGAAGCCGAACTTGCTGGTAAGATCAAGGAAGATGTCCTCAATCTCCTCTTTGGAAAGAGGTATCTGAGCGTCCGAGGTCCATGCAGGGTAAGGCTCTCTCGAACGCTGGCCTGCAGGCAGTACGTTGCCGTAGTCCATGGCGTAATTTGGCGTAGAAGCGCCCGAGGAGCGGTTGCCGCCATAGGAAATCTGGGACGAAGGGGGGCGGGGGCCACGCCCGCCACCCTCGTAACCGCTGTAACGCTCGTCGCCTCGGCCATAGTAGTCCATGTCGGCAGCACGGGCCATGTCGGACCTCATGGTGAAGTCGCTAAAGGTCTCGGAGTCCTCTTCAGAGCCACCACGGCCACCTGGAGCGCCATGCGCACCCTGCTCGTGCCCTCCCTCGTAGTAGCCGTCTTGGTAGTAGCCATCTTGGTACTGACCGTCGTGGCCATCCTGGCCTTCGTAGTAGCCGCCATCCTGATGGTAAGGGTTGCTTGCGTCGGCATTGTAGTAGCCCCTGGAAAGAGAGAAATGAAGTTAGTCAACATGTTCGGACTGGAAACAATGGCTACCAAGAAAGATAGTGGCAAGAGAACTCACGACTCGTCATAGTAACCGTCTTGACCTTGCGCTGCACCATGGGCGTCGTAGCCGTTCTGATCGTAGTACTGGCCACCGTGCTCGTTGTCGTAGTAGGAGTCGGTGTTCCCTTGCTGATGATGACCGTAGCCATCATCATAGTCTTGGTGGGCCGGATACCCAGACATGATGGATTAGATGTCTGGAGTAAAAAGGGAGATCAGCTGGTTGCACATTGGCACGAGTTCCCGAGCCGCATTGGCCGCGGTGGTCAAGAAATGGCTGTGTTCGGAGTCGGATGGTGGTTTGTGATTGTAGTTGTCAAGGGAAAAGGAAAGAATCGAGAATGAGGACAATCTTGGTCGTTGCTCCGGCCGTGCTACGAAGGCTCCAGTGCTGGCCAATGTGTTTGGCGCGGTGCTATCTTTAAGGGGTTCGAGGCAAGCACGGCAAAACGGCGCGGAGGGATGGACGATGCTTGTTTTTGGTTGACGTTATGCTCGAATGGGGAAGGCGCCGTCCGTGTTGCTGGTTCCAAGGCAAGGTTGTAGGGTTGATTTGGGCTAGGTTGGCTGGGAGGGCCCTGGGGCAGGGGCTGGGGCGATATGTAGTTTGGAGGAAGTTGGCTGGGGAATTGGGAGGCAGCAGGTACTGACCAATCACGAAAGACACATGTGTCTCGACTTTGGGTGTTGTCTTGGAATGGAGAGGAGAACTTGTTCCTGGTCGGAGATGCTCGAATCAATTGAGAATAGAATCAAACACGGGTGACGTCCGCCGATGGATTTCGAAGGAAGAAGTTGTAGAAACGATCGTGGGCGCGCAATTCGCAATTTGCAGTCGCAGTCGTAGCTGTCTTAGATTAGAGATGGGTCCTGTGATGACCGCTCGTCTCCTCGGTTCCTTGTTCGTGTCTTAAGGTTCGAATATCCGATGTCTGTAGTTGGATCTCAAGTCAATTTTATGGTCATTCCCGACACAATGGGATGGACTCTCGCTAACCTTGGACAGTGAACCCGCTGGTGTAGTGGACTAGCGAACGGCAGACCGACGCGCTTTTCTTAGCGGTGCCGTCAACCGTCAAGGGACAAAACAGGGCACCGGGAGCGGAACTGGTGTAAAGTTGCCCTAAAGGTACGAAGGGGGAAACGAACAACGAGTGTGTGCGGTTGGGTGCGAGAAACTGAGAAAGAGGGAAGAGGAGAATGGGAAGCAGAGTAGAATCGAGAGATCAAGAAATCCAGAGAAATCGATCGCTACAGGGTTGGGCGGGAAAGTTGGACAGCCCAGTTTTGATGGAGCAGAAAGGTTGCTTGGTCATGCATACGCACGCTTCACACTGTAGAAGCTAGCCTGCAACGCCCGTCTATTGGTCAAGTGGGAAATCAAGAATGGACAACGCTCTTTGCCTCGCAGCAAACGCGGGAAGAAAAAGGGGCAAGGGGCAAAAGGAGGCTGCGGGTGCCAGGAGTCGGGATACCGGGATGCCGCCCATGTGCATTTGCCCAGGCTCTGCGCACTGGCAAGGGCAAGCCAATCAAGCCAACAATGGATTTGCATATTGCATCCACTCTTTATTATTACCACCACAGTACGAACCATCGTAGGTACTGTACCGCACTTACCGTTGCATTGCAATTAAACTATCTACCAAAGTCCCCCTCAGATATCCCCTACTTCCATCAGGCAGTCAGGCAGTCAAAGTATTTGTTCTTGCTGTTGGTGCTAACAACCACCTATTAGCCTACATCGTACAGTAGTAGTGGTGACTTTGAGGATTTACCTGTAGCCTTGCAGGACAGTCCTTGAAGACAAGAAGATCGATCAAAGTCGTGCCAGGTTCATGGGCCTGCAATGAGCCAGGGGTGGTCATCCAGCGAAAACGGGAACAGCCAGATTGAAAGACGGTGAAGTGCAGTGGCTGTGCATGGGAGTCAGCGCAACCTCCATCCTCCCGTCCGACCGTCATATTATTGCTGTCGGGATGCAAAGACAATACGAAGCGCATTCTGACACTCTAGGTAGTACTGCAGAACCACCACAACATTAGAGCCTATTCACTAGGTAGGTACGGGATTTTTGTCATCCAGATGTTGATTTTGGTGTAACAAAGCAGACAATGGTATGGAATTCCTCCCTAGGTAGGTACGGAGCCTCATACCCACCTCCTAGCAGGCCCCCCATAATGACTAAAGCATTCGCACCAAGTTTTATCAATCTCGGATATATATTCGTCTTTCCGGGCTGTCAAGGCCGTTAGAAACTTGTACCACAGAGATTTCGTAGATCACCGGGCAGTGGGAAGGGCTGATAATCGGACCAGATCTCCCGAAGTCCGGACAATCGTGGGGCAGCGAGGTATCGATGTTCGTAATTTAGATGGACGTCGTCTTGCTGATATTCAGCACTTTCACGAGAGAAGCATAGCCGTCACGAGGCTACCGTATGTTAAATGAACGGATTTACAAGTCTCGACCACATACCATACAGGACGTGTGCGATATTGTCGGCAACTGTGACCACCCACCGAAGGACGTTACTCGGACATTCACAGACTACCAAGTGCGTACTGAATCAAGTCATGCGAGGCACAGCCGGTCTTGGTACAGTACATGCTGTACAGTAGCACGCATGCTGTCAAGAGTGGAGACGGAGCATGCAGCACGAACCTAAAATCCTACAGCTCACAATGCGGTCGAGTTGCCCAGTCGTCCCAGACCCAAATTTCCCCATTACGACGTCATTGTGAAGCAGGACAGACTGATGAGCATCTCAGAATCTGGCAGGATGCGAGAAGGCGAATCTTCGACTATTTGCGACCAAGCTACGGAGTTCTGCGTACTAGTAGAGAAAGGGAAGTCTTGGGTTGCATTACCAGTAGCTACAGAATTGCTTGTCACGTAACTCGTCCAGACCTAATTCGGGCATCAGGAGGCTCATGATGCTGGCGTTCAAGCTGCTTGCTTGCTGGTTTGTTGCAGGACGCTCGTTCTACAGTAAAGTACCTAGGTAATTATGTGCAAAGTACCATGGTAGGGATGCTTTGCTAGAATGCTTACTGTAGTACAGTCAGGCACATACCCAGGTAGTAGATTGGCAATGAGGGGAGACCGCAGTTATCGTATCCATCACGTGAATTGCCATGCCATGCAACTCAATGCTGCACTTCAATACGAAAGCCTTTCTTAGCTTCAATTCGTGGATGCCGATACGGCGGCAGCCTGTGCGTCTATCACACAGTATATGAATACAGTACATCTTGTTCTTCGTACCGGTTTATCAGTTCTGCCAGTCCTGTCAGTCCACTGAGGACAGCACGCTGTTACCGGTGGACCGTTGGCTCTCCGTGGATATATCTATTTTTGGATCCCAACTTTGTCAAGGGTGCCGCGCGGCTCATACTGTGAAAGGTACCTTGGTGACTACAAAGTGCTCGGCTGTACTCCCTTGCCCGCCACCTTCCTCTGCACTGTGCCTCTACTGTATACAATGTATTCGCGGGAAGAAGAGATCAGACACTACCTAGGTAATAAATCCCCGGCGCTGCCACCTACATGGAGTCGGGACACTAGGGCACCACGACGCGCAAGCCTGCCTACTTTGTACACGGCAACACGCGAACTCACGCCGTGTCTAGGACCTTTTTTGGCCCAGGGGCTCGGGATGGCGTAATGGGCGTCAGACGGTCGCATTGTATACGCCAACGGAGTCCCTTCCCTAGGTAGTGATTCGAGCTCTTGTTGTGGCCGTGTGGTAGCTCAACACATCAGTCTTTCAAATCGTGAGACATGAGCCTGCTCAAGGCAGGGTTTCAAAGGGTGCTTCTAAACAAACTCGCGACTCTGGGAATTTATGCGGCTTCGAGCCGCCAAACCGCCCAGAAATGAAAGGTCTTGTTCGTGCTATCCGTTCATGACTTGTTGGTCGCCAGGCGGAATCACGACCGGACGCAAGCCCGGATTGCACTTGCACCGAGATACATTGAAATCAGGTATTCATAGACAATTACTCCGTACTCATATTCCAATCTGATTGCAAATCGCCGTTATCGCAAAGTCCATATCCTGCAGCGAAGTTTAGTGCCCAAGCAAGCCTTATCAGCGACGCAGTTCATCAAAGCTGTGATATATCGTCTGTAGATTGAAGGCAATCCATAACCGACCTGAAGCAATTGGCTCTAGCTAGACGCTCTTTTCAGAAATGGCTCTTGGGTGCTGGAAATTGGGTATTGGACTTAAGGTTTGTCCCCTGTCGATTCGTGATCTACCAGTACTTGGGCAGGTACTCCGTACCAAGGTCGTCTTTATCTCGTTGACAAGACCCCTGGCTATTCGCGTTCGAACGCCAGGCGTCCATTTCCAAACATCCCGGCACCTCACCACTGCGTTTCCCTGACAACCACAATCGAGTGTTGACATTGCCAGCGCTCAAGTGCATCTGATTGCCCCCCCCCCCCATTCTTCACTCTCTGCCCATTCATCAGCACTAGTGCCATAACTTGCTCTTGGATACTTGCAAATAAAAGTGAGGCATCATGGCCACTAGAAATATTCGAGGTCGGCGCATCGTCGACGATTCCTCTTCCGACGAAACAAGCAGTGAGGACGAGCTTCCCGATCTGCGGCATATCGGTGCCTACGAGCTCAAAGCAGTCAAGTTGGCTCCTACTAAGAACACCGGGGCTCCAGTTGCACATTCTCAGCCGAACAAGTCGCCTACCAAGAGCACGGTCAGGAGAAGAAAGCTTGGGGTCATCGCCGACAATCCACTGCTCCGTCCATTGGGTGACGACAGCTTCTCAACACCGACAACAGCAAAACACAGCAAAACGACAACCGGCAAGAAGACTATAACCCCACAACGCATTGAACTTCGAGCCAGAAAGACACTGCTGGCAAGTCCGGCGGACGATGCGTTTTCGGAGGCAGGGTCCGTCCATGAGGAGACCATTCTGGAGGATTTCTCCGGGTCGGATTTTACAGCCAGCCAGAGTTCAGAGGAGGAGAAAGATGGCACTTATAACGATTATGATGATGATGACGATGTGTCCGTATTCGATTATTTTTTCCGACCGTCTCCAACCAAACTCAAGGGTCGCACCTCATGCGGGGGAAAGAAGTGTACGTCAAGCCCCAGCGCTCAGCTCCTGGCCGAGGCTACGGAAGCAGAAGAGCGAAGAAGGATTCAGGGATCGGCAAGTCGCAAAGATGACAAGATCTTTGAGAAGGTGTCATTATCCTCTGCCAATGATCTTGCCCGTCCTCTGTCCAGACTACAGATGTGAGTATCCCCTTGGCGACTTGGGACGTGGAGACATGGCCTCGGATGCGATGATGCGTCGGAGACCAGCTCGACATGGAAACCGGTGCTGACATACATCACTAGCGACGAGCTCAAAGCATCAAGCGGGAAAGGCCTCAAATACGGTGCAGTGGAGAGAGCTGGAACACCACCATCTCCAGTTGCCAAGTCCATCAAGCCGACAGGCTTGGCCTCGCCCAGCAAAAAGATTTCGCGGATCCCGGGCACGCCTCACCAACCCCACACGGACACCTTCTGGAACCAGGAGTTCATAGACGAGTGGAACGATGAGCATTCTCCTAAGAAGCAGCTCTTTCCTCCTCCAGCGGCCAGCAAGAGTACAGCCAAAAAAGCCAACAGCCCCACGAAAGAGCAGCCCAGCCAGTCTGCCCTTCAGAAGGCTGCCCTTCAGAAGGCTGCTAAGAAGGCGTTTGAGCAGGCAAAGCACAACCTGGCGGACAAGTTTCTCCTCGAGCTGGACCAACGCATCACCAACAACGAACTGTCCAGGCTCTCGGCTGCAACAGGCGGCATCCGTATCGAATGGACCAACAAGCTCCACACCACAGCAGGTCGCGCTAATTGGAAGCGCGAAACGATCAAGGCGAAGACAAGTGAGGGACAGGCAGTCCCCGCACGGTACAGACATCATGCCTCGATCGAACTTTCGACCAAAGTCATTGACGACGAACATCGCCTTCTCAACGTCATTGCCCATGAGTTCTGTCACCTGACCAACTTCATGGTCTCGGGTATCACCACCAACCCGCACGGAAAGGAGTTCAAGATATGGGCCGCCAAGGTCACATCGACTTTTCGCGACCGCGACATTGATGTGACGACCAAGCATAGCTACGATATTGACTTCAAGTACGTATGGGAGTGCACAGTGTGTTTGACTGAATTCAAACGCCACTCCAAAAGTATCAACCCGGAACGCCACAGATGCGGGGCCTGCAAAAGCGAGCTGAAGCAGACCAAGCCGGTACCCAGATCCAACCAAGGCAAGGAGAGTGATTACCAGAAGTTTATGAAAGAACAAATGCGGCTGATCAAGAACACGAATCCGGGGAGTCCGCAGAAGGATATCATGAAGACGGTTGCTAGTCGGTGGGCCCAGAGAGAAAAGGCAAAGTCTAGCGAAGGGGACCTGACCGGCTCGTCCCAGTCCATTGGCGACGGCAAGGACAAGAAGGTGGAAGGCGTCGTCAAGACTTTGGGCGAGTTGACGGTTGTTCATTTGACCTGATGGCTGGTCTGTATCTATATGGCGATACCCTCTGCATAGCAAGCAAGTGTCGGATAGAAGGCGTTTCATTCGGTCTAGCATTACGATCAGCGGTGAACTGGAGCGTATTCAACATAGAGTCCTACAAGTCATTGATGACAGTAGTCTTAGGCAAGACTACATTCATTTCATCCTATCTTATTACTCGCAGGGGTTGTGGCCGACAGTCCACACGCATACAGCTATCCGGCAAGCCACAGCAGACCATGCCTCCGTAACTTTTCCTAGTGTGTCTAGTCGAACGATGGAACCAATCTCGTGGAAGAGCAGCTCACCGAGTACCCTCATGGGGAAAGAGTCCAGCACAGCGACACGTAGGAACATCGTGAAAAGAGAGACTGTAGCAAAGTTCGAATGCTCATGACATTCACCGCTAGATATGCGATGGGGCGCGTAAGTAAAATAGCCAAGCATAATGGAAAAAAAGGGTATCATCACATCGTCATTGCTGCAATCCGTCGTTCCATGGAAATCCAGTTTCAAGACCAGGCGCATGTCTTCTCCTGCAGACCTGTCCATCTGCTCGCGTGTTTTGGCAACGGCCTTCCTTCCCTAGATTTCGTTGAACAGGCCCCAATCCTTGACCTTGAAGCTCTGCCATATCTCGGCGGCATACTCGACTGCATCTCCAATAAGCTTGCCCTGCTTGCCCAACTCTAAGTCCACGTCGGCCTCGTCGTACTCGCCTTTGATGTGCGGCACGTTGATGGTCATCAGGACGTCTGTGCTCTCCTTTTCCAGCCGGAGAAGCGTCAGGATGATGGCGGTGAAATCAGGGGCGCGGTTGGCATCTTGTTTGGAGGGATCGGGCCTGGGGGTCTGTGTGGCAATGAGGGTATAGGCTGGGAGTTTGCTGCTATACGATTTGCAGTTACACGGTCAGCATGAAGCTCAGGAATAGGAGAGGGAAGGCCTCAAACGGGCAGATGGGCCAGCTTACTCAAGCTTGCTGAAGATAGTCTCTGTCGAGTTCCACACCTTGACTGTGTCGGCGTCAGTGCCGACCAGCTCCTCCAGGTGCGTGGTCAAGGCGCGCCCGTCGATTTCGTCTGACGACCCGGGGCCGCCCACACGCTCCGTGATATCAAAGATGATGCTAGTGAAGCCGTCCTTGTCGATAAAGACCTCCTGGTTGTCGGGAACCTGGCGCAGCTTGGAGACATCGGCAAAGTTTTCGGGCAGCGCGCACTCGAGCGCGCCGCCAAAGAGGGGCGTGCGCGTGTAATGGTGGGTCATTCTGGGCAGGAAGAGGCAGCTGGTGAGGGTGTGCCTACGAGGTCGTCAAGGGGCTGTTTCTTTTCGCCGTGTCTCTCAAAGGAGTTTGTCAAGTTGCAAGATTGTCAGGAAGGGGTTGGGCAGGTTAGCAGGAGGCGCAAGCGCAAATGGTTGCGTGGTGGTTGAGATGGAATTATGCCAATCCCCTCCAACCACTTTCCAAGCGGGGCTGGTATGATGTACCTAGGTACTAAGTAAGGCTGACAGTGCTCGTAAGTTCTGGCAAAGTACCTAAGTACCTCTATACTTGCCGCAAGCCGCGCCGAACGATCCTGCCAATCCTTGAGGTTTGGAATACCTAAGTAAATTATATCACAATCTCCGTTTCTGTCGGTAGGTTATATGACGTGAATGATACGGGTAACGTATACGTTGGGATTTGGTCGATTCTGTTATTGTGGTGGCTATGAAGAGAGTGAGTGGCAGCTGCTGTCAACTAAGTCTAAGTGCGGCCCCGAAGGGCACTAATCTCGATTAGGACTAACATCGGCGTTGCAGCTAATTATAAAGCCAGCGTATTCGCTAGGCCCACTACTACCTAGATTGCCCGATTAGGCAAAGCTAATTAAGAAGATATAAACCTTTATAAATCTAGCTAAGCTTATATTATAATTCTTATATTAATTATTTTCTTTTTAAGCTTAGATAAACGCTAAACAATTCTCAGTATAATGCTTTAATAATTAAATTTAAAATAATAAAGATTTGAAAATTAAAAATAATTGCTTTATATAAAATTAGCGATATATCTTTTTATTGTTTTTTTTTATTATTTCTTTTTGTATTATAATAGCATTATTATTGATAGCGTTATATAATTAATAGCTAAATCGAAAGTACCGGTTTAAGGGGAGGTGTTGAGAATGCCCCGGTTCTCCCGATTAGGAAACCACGATAATTCCAGTATAGCGGACGGAAATAACAGACGACGTTGTGGGTATTTGGGCCTCCGAGGACGGCCTCTTCAGATAAGAGGAATCGGATATTCCGGCTGTGCCTCTCGAGGAGTTGCTTTTGGTGAGGATCGCGTGG